>JAFEMH010005523.1:0-160041 GCA_022495995.1 Adenophora triphylla var. japonica
TTGAACATTTTATCCAGTCGCAGTGACTCTTCGAAGCTAACTTCTTTGGCGTTGCTTGGACTTCTCTCAATAAGGAGCAAAGGTGATGGCTGGCGGGATTTCAAAACATGAATCTTGAAATGAAAGGATATTGTTTGGTGAGGGTAAGGTAATGGCTTTCCTATGGGTGAAAGGCTTCCGACCGCTTAATCCTTACCGGATGACCTAAACGAAATTGAGTCTTCATTGCTTGCCTTAAGCTTTAAATGAGAGAGAGAGGAAAAGATCCATGCAAATTCAGTCGAGCAACGAGAGGATGATGATGAAAGGGATGTGAGCATATGAGATGCCGAAGATGGGGAGTTGGTAAGCCCCCAATTTGGGAAGGATATCAATTGGTTTTCTCACTCCGATTAATTTAAATATTAATCATTTCAAAGAATTAGTGGTTGAGCAGGACAAGTGATCATCTAGGATAAAACCATTTCAATTAAGTGTAACGTGGGTGTGCAAGTGATGTCTCGAGTCTAGCAAGAAAAGAAGAAAGACTTATATTAAAAGCTAGGCATTTAACTACTGTGTCCAAAATGGACTACAACGACAAATGTCCAGGAAGGACTTAGGTGAAAGAAAAGTACTAGAACCTACGAAGGTTGACTTAAAAGACTATTTTAAAGATAGGTCAGCCCCTAGTCTGGCCGCTTCTTTGTTGTTGGACCATGCATCTACTCTTCGACAGCTGGAGATGGGGGCTATTGCAGATCTTTCCATCAGGATTTCTTTGGCAATCTCTTGCTTAATCCAACCATTTTCATCATCTGCGATGGTCGGTCCACCGACCTTTCAAAGGGGTGAGTCAAATTCCATTATGCCCACAAGTCTTGAATCACTAAACTCGACCATGTTGACATTCAGGTTGTTGTTTCTAGGGAATGGGTTACTGATAGTATTGGGCCCTTCGGCACCTCTAACCTCCCTTGTTCAATCAAACTTTGGATTGCCTTTTCAGGGACGCGATCATCCGTCAGTGCCCATGGTACTGATGAAATGCACAATGCTTGGAGGTATCCAAAGGAGCATTGGGGTTTCTAGGCTGATAATTTTCCAAAGGCCGGAGCAAACCTTCTCTCACTAAACCTCTGAAGATATCACTCAAAGGCATCCCAAAGTTTCTCAAGTCTTGGAGCCGGGATCTGGATGCATCAGGTTTCTTGGGAACAAAGGAAGTGGCATTGTTACAGTCCTGTCCCGCATAGATAATCACTTCTTTACCTTTTGGTTGGGCAGGAGCTGTGTTGGAGGTGGAAGAAACTGTATATGTAAGCAGGTGCAGCGGTGACTCCTGATTATAAGCCTTTTCGAACTTAGCCGGAATTAACCATTGCGCGCAAGTCAACGTAGGGGAAGTGGCTGAGGAAGCTCTCAAATGCGGCTTCAAGCATGACTGAAAGATGTCTAACGCTCCTCGTCGAGGGAGGAATGGCCATTTCACTAAGCTTCAAGTTCCACCCTTTTATAGAAATCCCCAATATTCTCGTAAGGGCGCTGCACCGTTGTCTGCAGGGTCAACTCTGTTTGTTTCCCATTCCAAGTTGGCTTTATACTTATCCGCTGAAAGTACTGGTAATCTGTTCCCAAGTAGCCCTAGCTTCAGGCTGCAATCGAAAAAACCATTTCAAAGCCCCTGACTTCAAAGAGAGACTGAAGTAGTCAGCCAACTGCTGGTTTGTGCATCCCTTAGCTTTCATTGCCAAAGTGTAGGTGTCCAAGTGAGTTTTAGGGCACGCACTTCCATCAAACAGTTCGAGATTGGGCATCACGAACTTGTGAGGCAGGGGTACAATTGAGTCGGGATCTGTAGGCCGAAGAGCGGTGTTCCCTTTTGACGGTCAATTCGGCGATCTGCGCTTTCATTTCCTTGTGTTGCTCCATAAACCAAGCCAATTGGGGATCCAAAGGTGGAGCGGGAATGCCTGAGCCGATATTTGAGCCAGGAAGAGGACTAGCTGTTGGTGGTGCATTGGTGGAAGGGATACCATATCCCGGAGCATAGGTGAAAACCCGTCCTTGGCCCAAATTACCCTGGGGAGTGTAGGTAGGAGCTTGGGCAAAGGGATAGAACCCAGCGACTTGCTGTTGGCTTCCAATCGGCAGAGAAGATGGAGGCAGATCTGAGGTAGCCAGATGGCTTGGATTTCCGGAGTGAGGCCCATAAGTAGGCTTAAGTGCGGGCTGCTGTCCTGGTTGTTGAATTGCATGGATGGTTGTGGCGAGGGTTCATAACCGAGAGGATACTGTGGTCCTGGTGATTCTGATGAAATTGGGATGGGGGCTTGGTAACCCATTGAACCCTGAGTGAGAAATGGGTTTGCGGAAGCTGTGTGAGGAGCAGCTGAGCTAGCATCATTCTGAGGAGGGGCTCCTGACTGTTGCCCCGAACCAAACTGTGGTGGCATTCCAAATCGTTGCTGCGAAAGTCCGGATTGATTGGTCCCAAACTGAGGCGGGATCCCAATTTGATGTGGCATTCTGGGTATCCCCAACCATGGGAAGGCATTTCGTCCTGGCTTTGTCCCACTGAGGCATTTGTGGCGGCTCGGCCCCGTCCAAGCTTCGTGGATCCAGTGGTCTCAGAGTCGGCAGGAGCCCAGTGTGGAGATCGAGGAGCATGGGCTCGGTGGTAGTACCGCGTAGGAGGCCGGTGGTGGCATCCTGGAGTAGTCGCGGGGACTGAAGAGCAGGATTGAGGTCTTCCCTCTTCTTCCACAGTGAAGGTGCCATCTGGGTTGAGAATGGCGGCCAATCCATGGCTTTTGATAGCCTCCATAAGGCTGTTCAGCTGTGCTTCCTGTCGCACTCTCATCTGTTCAGCTAACTGATTCCATTGCGGTTCTGTTTGAGGAGTCCCAGGAGGCGGAGTGACGTTGTCCCCATCGTTACCAGCTGATGCAGACATTCTGAAACCCGGAGTCGGAACAAACGGTGAAGCTGACGATGCGCTTGACTCTTCCCAACTGATCAAACGGTGACCCGGTGCCCGAAACCAACCTTTGTGAGGAGCTGCGGGGGAAAGACACGAGGGTTCAGAGATTTAGGGATTGAAGGAGGGTAGGTGTTTGGGCTTTGGGCTCATGCAACATGCAGTTATTTGTTCTTGTTTACTTAAAACATGTTTTATTAACCTAATCGGTTGGAAAAGATTGCTCTTCTTTTTCGCAAACTACTCTGGATCCTGGATCAGTGGGCCCCGTCACTACGTCTATAAGCCCCTCGTATTCCACCTGTATTTCGACCTCCCAGGGTGGACAGCCCCGGGCGAGGGTCATATAGGGCAAGCGGGTCCCACCGACCGAAAGAAAAACGATCCTAAAAGTCTGGCGGGTAATCGAGTCTTAACGAGCATTCGATGTAAATTACGGACAAAGCTGACGTCAAAGTCAAGATCATGTCCGAGAGCTCGACAAAAAGTCGGCATGATTTGGACTGATAAATGTCCACGATTGATCTTGACTTGTCGTCAATTAGGCCGTAATTAGGCATGGAATAATCATTAATCCTTGATGACTCAGTGTCATGCTGGGAGTCAGTGTATAATTTGTGCCATTCGAAGCCGAAGTCAAGGCACCGGTCAATATCTTGGTCAAAGTACGGAAAACCGGCATGACTTCGATCGACTAGGGTCCCGAAAGATATTGAGTCGGTGTGCCGACAAAGGCTTGAAAGGAAAGGTCTATACACGTACGGGCATGACACAGACCAGACTAAAAACCAACCGGGTCTCGGACAAAGTGTGTCACGGACAAGTGCATGGTCGACACGAGGCTCCATGGGATGTTTGGATAGTCCTGTGCTTGCACCGAGAGGCGTAATAAGACCAAACGGGCCGCGACAAGGATTTCCCCGGGTTAGGGACTTAGTGTGCAGTGTAAGGTCACGTGCGCGTAGTGTGCAAGCAGTCTATCTTCTTTTTCTGAGTAAAATAGAAATTTTTTTTTTTCATGTGTCTTAAAAAGAATGATGCATGATGATTTTTTTTTTTGAAAATTTTCTTTTTTTTTTGAAATTCTTTTTTTTTTGAAATTTTTTTTTTGAAAGTAAATGCACACATAAGCACATAAACACAAAAATTCCAACAGTTAGGGACATGATTTCGACAGTCAAAATTTTGACTTTTTCCGAGGCGGCCAAAACAACACGAAAATGTGCAAAAAATCAACACACACAACAAATAATTTTTAATGCCTGGACGGAAGCTTGACCCTCAAAAGCTTTTCTTTTTTTTTTGAAAACAATGATACCGGTACGTGGGATTGTTAAACCACAATTTATCCCCGACTCGTGTTAGGAGGCGATAACGGGAAGTTTAATGGTTTCCACCAATATACCAAATATCATTTTTTTAGAAAAAGCTTATTTATCCCCAGCGGAGTCGCCACTGTGATGTACCCGATTTTTGAAATCAAACGGAGTCGCCACGCCATTTTTGTTTTAAGGGCCAAAACTTTGAAAAATGCCCGAGATTAGAAATTTGGGTTCGGAGGTCACGTTACACGCCGGGAAGGACGTTAGTGTGCACCCGAAATGCCTCGTAAAACGAGTCTTCCAAGCTAAAAACCATTTGTTTGTGTGTGTGTGTGTGTGTGTGTGTGTGTGTGTGTGTGTGTGTGTGTGTTACTTTGGACAAAATAAGTTGAAACTGAGGAAAGTAAAAATTGGGAATTATTTATTAGACTTTGGACAGATCCCATGATTTTTGGTGTGATTTTTGGGTTGAGTTTTGGTACTCAAAATATTTTTGGAAGTTGGAAACCATTTCTGCCAGAATGAAAAAGGCAGTGGACACTTGATTTTGAAATTGATTTAAGGGCTTCAAAACATCATAATCTGAGAAAACTCAAAGAATGAAAGTTGTTCCAGACACCTCAAATAAGATTTATGTGAAATAATTTTCCATTTTGGAGAAGATTTGAGGACCCAAAACCTTCTAGAAGTCTCAGGTATGAGATCTGGACTTCC
Source organism: Adenophora triphylla var. japonica (assembly GCA_022495995.1). Classification (NCBI taxonomy): domain Eukaryota; kingdom Viridiplantae; phylum Streptophyta; class Magnoliopsida; order Asterales; family Campanulaceae; genus Adenophora; species Adenophora triphylla. The sequence goes on from JAFEMH010005523.1 coordinate 4,996, forward strand.
AGAGACTGGTGATCTGACCTTCAAAAGAAAATTTGAAAAATGGAGTTTTACTCACGTAAAAAATAAAGTAAAAATATATATGGAAATCTATGGATGTTGGCTACAAAAAGTGTTTTGTAGTCAACACCAAATTCCAAGTTTATCTGTGTCCAAAAAGTTAGACCATGGACTGGGGACTTAGAAAATTGCTACTGGACAGCAACTTCTTCTTGAAGAAAAACATGATTTTAAAGGGGATTTTGCATCCATGCTTGTCCCCATTTTCATCCCTAGACTTGATTCCACTACTTTGTGTTAAGTGGTTATCATATTCAAGTCATCCTTGGGGAATTTATGGGGTTTAAACATGTCCTTTGCAAAGGGAAAGGGGATATTTTGTAGAGATGAAATTAAAGAGAAGAATCAACTAGAGATTTAAAATGTGGACCATTTGAGATGGTCATTCATGAAGATGAACTTCAAAATGACCATCTTAGGTCAAGACTTAAGTTAAACTAGACATAAAGTAAATCAAAGTAAGGAGAACAAGATGAACAAGAAGTTAAAAGGGAGTTTTAGGGTTTAGAGAAGGAGGGCTTTACCAATGGTGACACCCTATCTTCCTAGGCTTGGAATTTGACTTGAGGAGTATCAAGATTTGGTGTTTGACTTGAGGAGTATCAAGATTTGGTGTTTGGATTTGTGTTTGGGTGGATTCAAGGCTTGAATGTGTTTAGGGTTTGATGATAGAGTTGGTCAAAGAGAAAACAAGTAGATAACACTTAAGTCCTCTATGGTTTCTCTCTAATCCTCCTCCTAATGGGTGATTTGAGCTTGGATTGGTGTATGTATGAGAGTATGTATGAGAGTATTTTGAAAGTATTTTGAGTGAGTGGGGTTTGGGAAAGATTGAAGAGCAAATGGTGGCAATTCTAGTGAATTCCCACTGTTTTCTCCCTATTTTTCGCCAGAATACAGCTTCTATGAGCCAATTGTGTTGTGTAAACTGAGAGAGGAGGGTTCAATTTATAGGCCCCTGTGAACTTCAATAGGATCCGCACGGAGGGTATTGTAAACGTGCCTGGTGCATTAAATGCTGCTCCAGGCTTTGAACAGGAAGAATATTATTCAAAATTTTCAGCAGTTTCTGTTTTTCAACTTGCCTAATTCGGATTTTTCCAATTTCTTTTGCTTATTGAGATTCTTTTCTTGGTTTAACTTTAAATGGCAATCCCTAATCTACCCTTACTTTGTTAGAAAGGTTAGGAATTGTTAGAAATGTTAGGAATGTTAAAACTTTCGTTAATTTTCTAACGAAAATACTAACAACTCAAATTGGAGCACTTATAGATACGTAGGAATCCTTTTCATAAAAGGTCCAGCCGCCCGACCATCTTGGTCATCTCTTTTTCCCTCCGTTCTTTGTCCGGCTCGGGATTCTCATTTTGTCGACGACCCCACTTCTCGTGGAAGCGGCGTCGTCGAGGGGCTCTGTGAGTACCCCGACCCGAACTCGTGGTTTTGGGTCTATTTTCCATGATTGGCATTAGTTTTGGGCTTACATTTAGTCCAATTATTCATTTATTTATTTGATCCATTGGGCCTGCCTCCCTGCGGCCCAGTTTGTCCTAAAGATGACCGGTGTCGTCCGACACAGGACGACCCCAAGGCGGTGGAAACTCCATGTCGTACGACATAGGAGTTCCTCTCAGCATGCCTATAAATAAAGGGCTTGGCTGATCATTTTAAAGAGGACTTTGAGGACTTGGGCAAGTAAGGTCACTCTGCTAAAATAGAGATTCACTCTCTCTCTCTCATACACACACACTCACCTCCCTCCTCACACACACACACATCCAAGCCAAGGTCCAAAGAGTGATCTCCTTTGTTGGTGTTTTGAAGGTGTAAACACCATACTATTGGTGCTTTTACCTTGTGGACTACAATAGATAGTCACTAAACTCCTTCTCTCTCTGATTACATCTTGAATAGTTGTTCATTTTGCATTACATGCTTATATTTTTTGATAACATGTGAATATTTGGGATTTTTGCATGACAAAGGTGGTGGAGATGTGAATCATCAATATTCACATCTCCTCACCTCAGATCTGGACATTTAGTGTCATTATTTGTATTAAAGTTTGCATCTTGTTTACTTGTGTTTGAGTTAGGAGGTGATGGCTACATGATAATGGCCAAAAACATGTGATTGTTCACAATTGGTCATTAAAGCCATGTGATCCTCCCATAATACTCACGTAGTTTTGTTATTCTACTGTTTTCAGTTGATATTATAGCTTAGTTTTATATTTTGAGCAAGGTGGGATCAATCTGCTGAAAGGCACTGAAATAGGACACCTATGTCGGACGACACACGACACCTCAAGGGGTCCTGTGTCATACGACATAGAGATCCTAGAATGCTGTTTGGCTTTCAGTGACTTCAGATCTACCCTGATTGATCCCCTTTGCGATTTAATGTTGTGTTTAAGTAGTTTTAGTTCGATTGCCACTGTCTGGGAAGTCTGAGATATGTTTGGGTGTAACCCATTGATGGAGGCGGTCTCTGTCGTATGACATGAACAACTCTGGGTGTCCTGTGTCATACGACATCCGTATCACCAAAAGTCAATTTTGACTTTGCTCACTCCAATCAACCCCAAATTGGTCCCAGACCCTAAACAGTGTCTCTCCTTAGTTAAAATAGCCTTGTTTTAGTGTTAGAGTAGTTTTGGTGGCTTAACCACCCCCTTTGTAAGAGGCAATCTGACTAGGATGTCTTATGTCGTCCGACATCCCTCTTCTGAGGATGTCCTATGTTGGACGAAATTCAAGGTCCCTGGACAGACTGTCTCAGCTCCTGCCTTGTAATGCAACTCATTGTTTGTAAGGGTGTGGCCCCCTTTCATGGTTCACAAGTTGTATCCAGTTCACTATTATTAAAGAAATCAAAATTTTCATACCTTGTTTGATGACACAAATTGTACACACTTTGAATGATTATAATTGTCCATTGTTTGATTGAAAGTCTCGAAAGAGGCGATGTGGGTGAGCTCCATATTCTCTTCCCACATCGTAACTTGACCCCCGGACCCATTTTCTCATTTCAAAAGGTTTTTCAATGTTTTCCTTAAAAAACGGCATGGCGACTCCCAAAAACAAAATTATTTTCTATATTTTTTACGGCGAGGCCTTCATTCACATCCCGGTCCTGAGCAATCCATTGTAAACCTCTTCCGTAGTCATTACCAAGTCATCAAACCTTCGTTGCTGTTTCCACTGGAATCTCCCACCATTAGGCCCATTATTACCTCCTCCTTGCAGGTTATTGACGCTGCTGTCCTTGACCACTTCCCTTCCTTTCGTCTCCATGGCAGAGATTGGGTTTGGTGCCCGATACTGGAATCCTCCGCTTCCGCTACTACCACTAACACTTGCACTTGGGGTGAGGTTAAACAACCTGTTCTTGCTTCGAGCGCCCATACCAACCATTTCCCTTAAATCTGGATACCATCCCTTTCCAATGGCCTCCCTCAACACAGGTTTCACGCATGACAGGAAAATATCTTTCTGATCTTGAAGGGGGATCGGTTCCGATAGCTCGTTGAGTTTGGCATTCCACCTCTTATAAAACTCTGTGATCGACTCATCATTTTTTTGAATGGTGCCCACTAGATCATCTCGGGTAGTGCGCCACTCTAGGTTTCCTCTATATATCTCCAAAAAAGTCTCGGTGATCTGGCTCCAGGTGGAACAACATTCTTGCTTGAGAGCCAAAACCAAGTGAGCGTCGGACCTTTCAAAGTCAGATGAAAATGAGAAGCCATAAACTCTGGTGTGCAACCCATCGCCCCCATCGTCATTACGTAGGTATCTATGTGAGTCTTTGGGCAGGGCGTACCATCGAAATCCATCTTGGGCATCTTAAACTTATGGGGAAGAGGTGTCACTTGAGCCGGGTCAACCACTTTGAGGCCACTGGAACCCACAGTCAATCTATCAATTTGCTGTTGCATTTGCCTTAATAAAGCTGTCACCTCCGCGGTCATTCCCGGGATTTGGGGAATAGCAGGAACCACAGTCGAAGACGACACTGGAAAATCTGGAGTAGATCTGATGGGCAAGGCAGCCGAGGGAAGACTGAAAGTATTGGGGATGCTGATATTGCTGTCCAATAGACCCACTGAACTGGGAATCCTATTCCCGTACATGTCGTACCCATTAAACTGAACATTGGGATTCTGTGGACCAAAGTGCACTGATTGACCTCCAAACTGACCTTGGGCAGGAAATCTGGTACTAATACAGGGAGCTGAATACGGGGTGGAACCATACAGGTGCTGGGTGAGAGGAGAACAAACTGCGGGCTGAGGGAAGTTGCTTTGGAACTGGGACTGAGAATACTGCGGAATACTGTCCTGACAAATCTGGCTTCCTGACAGATGATATTGACCGTTCTGCTGCTGATTGGACTGACCATACTGATAACTGTCTGGATACATGCTGACCTGGGGTTGGGAATAGTTTCCTTGGAACTGGAATCCGTATTGAGCTTGCGGCACTGGGGCAGTGGGAGCTGGAGAGGATGTCAGATCAAAGAAGTTTGATGGTTGGCCACCGCTTTTATTGAACCCATGCTGAGCAACTTGACTATATGTCTGAGAGATTGGGAGAGGAACCCTTCCTTGGGTATTCATAGTCATTTCCGGAGACGGCATCCGATCAGGGCGAGGGGCATAACTCACGGGAGGAGGCATAGCATGGTAGTTGGTTTGAGCAGGTGCAGAGTGATGAGCAGGTTGAACAGGAGAAACAGATCCGATCCCGTTGTTACCCTCTTCAGTGATTTCTTCATAAGAACCATCCTCTCGGCGGAGCACTGCGATTCCCCTGGCTCTCATGGCCTCGACAAAATGGGCATGGGCTTCCTCCTCTCTAGCTTTGGCGTTCTGAGCCAACAAACGGGATTCACGTTCCCTAGCCAAAGCAGCTTCCAAAGTTATTCTCAACTCTTCTGCGGACATGTCATTCAAACTCGATTGACCCATCGAAACCGAACCTCCAGCAGACTGAGCAGCAAACACATCACCATTTTCGGCCATATCTGATTCTGAACTGACTGAAACCCCCGAAACTGTTTGAACTTCTTCAACAACACGGACCAGACGAGCTCCCAGAATAGAAGAGCGGATCCAACTCGCCGTAGCTGCAGGGGTAGATACGGGTTTATAAGGTAGTGGAGGAAGAAGACTTTGAGGAAATACGGAAGAGGGAAAGGAAAAGAGGGACGGACTGGCGCAAACAATTATTTATGTTCAAGTATAAATTGGCATTTTAAATCCTAAACGCGGTTGGGAAAGGATAAGCCTTTATTTACGCAAACTACACCTTGGGGAAACCTGGGGATGCAACATTCAAATTACACTAAATGCTTTGAATTTGAAATTAATAATAGGTAATGATACCTAACCAAGACCTAACACGATGTGAGATGGACGAGTGGTCCAAATTTCTGGGGAAATTTGGGCAGCATAACGGGTATTCTCGAAGAATTTTCAAAAAAAATCCGGCATGACCTCTCGTCGGTGCACGGTGACAATGCGACATGATCTCTCGTTAGAACATGTCACGAGAGTGACATGTCCCCACGTGAAACCATGTTGCATTGGCAACATGCCCACAAGGTGCAAGGTTTTGGAAACCATGTTGTATCAAAAAACCAACCGTGGGTAAGCTTTAAGTGTGGCGCCACCTATAACGCACTAGGGGGATATGTTTGATATTAGGCGCTCAAGCGTAGGCGACATACATCACCGTCCGCGATGCTGTCAATCGCACCCGAGGGTTCTAAATCTATGTGGTAGTAGTGTGCGGATGACTATGTCCTTTTATTTATGAAAAAACAAATTTTTTATTTTATTTATTTTTTTATTATCATTTTGAAAAGGAAAAACAAAGAGAAAACACACACACTCTCACAGGGAACAAGGGGTACAACAATCAACTGCGCAATTTGATTCAAGGGACTGCCCTCAAACTATCATCTGAGAAATTGTTCAGTGACCAATCTTGTCGCGTGACACAGGACAGTATGGAACAAAGCTGTCGCACGACTTGATAGATCACTGAACCAGAACCTGCAAAATGAAATCAGCCCCTGCCTCTCTATGACATGGGACAAAGCACAATAATATAGCACAACAAAATGGCCACAAAAGACACACAAAAGGCTCATAAGTCTCATAATGCAATAAAATGCATGTACCACAAAAGATCATCAAGGATGTACACAAAGATGGATATGTTGGATGTTTAATTGACTGAAAGCATGACTCTCTTAATTTTGAAAAAAAGGTTTTCAAAAAAAGTGTCCCCAGCGGAGTCGCCACTGAATGTGCGCTCGCCCGAAATTTTGTTTTCGATGATGAAAAAAGGAGTCGCCACGCCATATTTTAAGGTACACTTTGAAAAACCTTTGAAAGAGAAAATGGGTCCGGGGGTCAGGTTACGTATTGTGAAGAACCGAGTGTTCACCCAACACGCCTCGTCCGTGGACGAGTCTTTCTAATTAAACATCCAAGCAATCCAAAAACGTGTGCAAGCAATGATAATTAACAAATGCGATAAACCATGAATTTTATTGATTTGAACTGAGATCTTACAACTTGTGAGCCATTTGGTTAGGGAGGCCACGTCCCAATTACAACAGATCAGAACAGATTACAAAGGAAATGGATCCCTGCAAATGGACAAGATGTGTCGCGTGACACATAGCATGCCTGGCTAGATGTGTCGCGTGACACAGGATCTAACCAGAAACGATGTGTCGCGTGACACATAGTGTCCATCTGCAGAGACTGACAGATTTGAACACAGAAGCACCAATAATAAAAACAGATCCAATTATTTAATCAATTCAGCTTCGAAATGAACAATTAACAACAATTCAACCAAGGGGGTGTGGATATGGAGAGATCCACACTCCCTTGGGATCTAAACACCAATTCCCACAATAATCAAACCATGAGCATTCAATTATTCAAAGCAACAATGTTAAACAGAGAGATTGCAATTGGGGTTCAGTAATCAAGACAGATGGAGTCTGATTACTGAACCCAAGGATGATAAAATGATGAAATTATGAAAGTAGCAAGGTGGGAGAGAGAGAGGGATGGAATTGAGAATGTTACCCTTATTGATTTCACGAATTCTATACCAAGTTTGGTACAGAATTCTTCAACAGCTGCTTCTGGAACTGATTGAACTGAGGAGAGGTGGTTGGAGGTGGATCCAAGTATTGGTGGGTGAATTGGATTGAATTGGGGGGAATTGAAGGTTGATTTTGGGTAAGAGAGAGAGAGGTGTGTGTTTAGTGTATGTGTTACACTACTATTTTGGCAGAGTAACGGTTTGTGAAAGTTGGGATCCATTTCTGAGAGGGGTAGGATCTTATTTATAGGCTGCAGTTGATGGTCACAAGGTGTCGCATGACCTTCTGTAACCATTTTCCATGCCTCGACTTGTCGCGTGACACAAGGTGTCACCAACTACTTTTGGCGCCAAAACCAGGTTCTGGAACATTCTGGGATAATACCCAAAAGGTACAAAACAAGTTTATTCCCTGTAGGTCCTTTAGCATGAGTAAAGTACCAAAAGGTACTTCCTTCGCAAGAAACTTATGAAATGTTTTCGGATGTCTCGGAATAGACCGGGGATTTACCAAAACGCCCCTTAATGCAATTTTATCGTATTAAAATGCATCGAAAAGGGTAGCGAATTGGATTGGCGTACTTACAGTAGCCAAAGGTTTTCACCAACAGCCCGGTGTTGACTACACCGAAACCTTCAGTCCCGTTGTCAAACCAGCCACAGTCCGGCTACTTTTCTCCCTTGACACAACCAACCACTGGCCCCTTCGCCAACTTGATGTCAACAACGCCTTCCTTCAAGGCACTCTCTCTGAAATTGTTTTTATGACACAACCCCCCGGGTTTGAGGACTCCACCAACCCATCCTTTGTTTGTCACTTGTTAAAAGCCATCTATGGTCTCAAACAAGCTCCCCGGGCATGGTTCCAAGAACTCAAAACCTACCTCACCACATATGGCTTCCAACCCTTCTTAGCCGATCCCTCCCTATTTATCTTCAACAGATCTCCTTCCCCAATTTACCTACTAGTCTATGTTGATGACATCATTGTCACCGGACCTTCTCCCTCTCAACTTCAGTCATTTATCTCCAACCTATCCAACCGATTCTCCCTCAAAGACCTTGGTCCCTTGTCCTACTTTTTGGGTGTTGAAGTCATTCCTAATCAAAATGGGCTCCTCCTCTCCCAAACTAAATACATCCATGATCTTGTCACCCGTCACAACATGATTGACTACAAGCCGCTTCCCACTCCCATGGTAGCATCACCACCTCTCACCAGATCCACTGACACTCCAGTTGTTGACCCTAAATCCTATCGTGCTATTGTTGGTGGACTACAATACTTATCCTTCACTCGTCCTGACATTGCCTTCTCGGTCAACAAGCTTGCGCAATTCATGCAAAACCCCCAACCTTCTCACTGGGTTGCACTGAAGCGCCTTCTACGCTACCTTCATGGCACCATGCACCTTGGTCTTCAGATATTTGCAAAGTCCCCTTCCTCTCTTCATGCATTCTTTGATGCAGATTGGGCTGGTGACAAAGATGATTTCGTATCCACTTCGGGCTTGCTTGTCTATCTGGGTAAAAACCCAGTCATTTGCTCTTCTCGAAAACAACGTGCCCTTGCTCGGTCCACCACTGAAGCCGAATTTTGGGCAATCGCTGACACTGCCGCCGAACTCACTTGGGTTGGGAATTACTTACTGAGCTTGGGTCTCCATCACACGCAACTCCTGTGATCTACTGTGACAACCTTGGTGCCACAACCTACTCTGCACATCCGGTCTTTCACTCCCGAATGAAACATGTGGCCCTCTCATTCCACTTCATTCGTGAGCAAATTCAGTCCGGATCTCTCCGCGTGCAACACATTGCCGGTTCCGACCAACTAGCTGATGTTCTCATGAAGCCACTGCCTCGTATACGCTTCCTAAACCTCATTTCCAAGATTGGCCTTCTCCAAGGATCGTCCATCTTGCGGGGGCGTATTAAGGATGTTACTATGGAAGTTGCTGAAAGAACCCAATCCGAGACTGAAGCTACTGCGCACGAGGCGCCCGCCTCACGCCACGCCAGGCGCCCGCCTCAAGACAATCACAATGAGGCTGATCCTTCTGCGAGTGAGGCGCACGCCTCAGAGATCCCAAGCGGCCGCCTCACGGCCTCTCCTTCTCGGCCATTACCTCTGCAAGCCAGGCGCCCGCCTGGCCCATGCCCAGGTGCCCGCCCCAAGGTTCAACCAGCTCCTAGTCTGTTATGGAAATCTGATGTAGTTTCCTAATCTATTTCTCCTTATTGTATATGGTTAATATTGTGCCTTACATAGATTAGAACACTACAAGAAAACTGGTCTTTTGCGACGGCCAAAAGCCGTTGCGTAAACCCTTAAAGCCGTCGCGGAAGGCTAACGCGACGGGAAAAGCCGTCGCAATGGCAATCGCGTAAAGCCTTGTCGCGAAAAGATAAGGTGACTGAAAAAAGCCGTCGCCTTTGTCAATTATTTTTCGCGATTGCTTTTTCCATCGCGTTAGAGTTTTTTAAAATTTTATTTATTTAATTATTTTAATTAAATTTGCAATCGCCTTAGCTCAGCAAAGGAGACGGCAAATGCAATCGCCTTAGGTTTTAAAGAAGGAGACGGCAAATGCAATCGCCTTAGGTTTTGAAAAAGGAGACGGCAAATGCAATCGCCTTAGGTTAACAAAAGGAGACGGCAAATGCAATCGCCTTAGGTACTTTAAATTTTTATTTTTTTTTCCATTTCACTGGCCCTATTTATAATTAATAATTGAATAAAAATTAAAGAAAGGTTGATTAGCACAACATGAAAATTAATAAATTAATTGCATTAACAATATATTATGGACCATAATCATCGTTACAAAATCCAAAAAAAAAATCAACCTACTAGGTTTGTCAAGAAAATATATCATCCTACTAGGTCAATATAAATACAAGGATAAGAATTGACATGTAAAAAACTAAACTCTAATGACTGTAGTCATCTAATGTTACATGACAGAAGAAAAGAAAAAAAAAAGTAACTCCCAACAATTTTAATGTCCTTCCCAGCGGGATCCACTTTCGGTAGTCTGCAAGAGAAAGGAGATAATATAAGTTATCAGGAGTTGGTTTTAAGTAGAAGATTATGAACCAAGTTGAAAAAATAAAAGCCAAGAAAGGGTTGTAGAAACTCACAAGTTCATTAACCAGAGAAGGTGTGATATTTTTTCCCAGCAAACTTAGTTGATCCAACATAGTTTCCGCATCTCGAAGTGAACCATCAGCATTCAGAGCAACAACAACAGCAGCAACAACCACAGACAAGAACAAGAAAATCAACAAGTTGAACAAGCTAATAACAAGAGAAAAGCCATGGACTGACCTGACTCCCCAGTAGATAATCCACTACCCTTTTTATCGTCTTGAGCGTTGGACAAATCAGAACCTCCACCAGTTTTAGTTTCTTCAGAAATCCTATAATACTTCTGTTGTTGTGCTTGCTGATGAGCAGCAGCAGCCATACTTCTGCTGTTGGACAAATCGAGAACCTCCACCGGTTTTATATTAAAATAAATCTCACCTCGGACTTTTGTGGTTACAAATGAGTGCATATCTTCCTCCATGCCTTTGAGCCGTTGTTCTTGTTGAGTGATCAAGCCGCAACAGTCTTGTGCAAGATTTCAAGCCGTTGAGTTAACTGGGATTGGAATTGCTTTGGATAAGGGTCTTGTTTTCATCTTCGATTTTGTCCTTACGCTCTGTCATTCAATTAAAGATTGTTTTAAGGAATGAAATCAAATTTAGGAAAAGACGATCGAGAATATTTAAATGAAAAGAAACACAAACCAATCTTGGTGAATAGGCTTGACACATCGAGGCGGCATTCTCTAGCTCCGTACAAAGATCAAGGGCTCGCTCAACAAGTGCTTTCTCTGATGGTTGCATTTGCTTGTCTATGTCTTTCTTCAAGATCAAATAATGAATGCTCAGTTTCTTGGAGCTTTTTCTGAGGAGAAATGAGAGGGTATATAGATACTTAAGTAGATTAGAATAAAATTTGAAAGATAAATATAGCATTTTCACATAATTAACATCATCATACCTCGGTTTTGTCAAGTCTATCACTTAAATCTGCACTCAACTAGCTGCCGAGAATTGTAGAGTTCTTGAAGCTCCATGAATTCTTTGTTTAAAAAGATTGATAGATGATTAACAAAGTTTTCTCAAAAGGGGGGAAGAAGTGACAGTTCGTAATTTCATTCATACCTTACCCTTCGAATCAAAATCAAGTTCCATACGCTCTATTTTTCGGCCATTGCACGATTACAGAAATAAGACAAGAGTAGTAATTAACAAGAGATTCCGAGTACATTGAATATTTCATTATCAAAACGAGCCTACCTTAAGAACTATGGCACTACCTGTAGAGTGTCCAAAGCAAAAACACGGAAGACCTAGATTATCGGCATGCGGCCCATCACTTCCACCGTGTCCTACAATGAAAAGCATTACATGATCGGGATATATGAATTACTGATAATGTACTTTCATAATGACACCAATAACATATGTGCTAAAGGAGGGAACCTATCTTTCATATAAATTCAAATGTATCTTGAACTATGCATAAATATATTCACTAGTACATAAGCAAGCACTAAATGTAGAACCCTTGTATGTAATTCAAAAATCAAGTATCACAATCATTTAAGACTATAAGGTTGCCCGGCTACCGAGAGTGCTAAGAGTGAGACTAGATGCAAGCATCTCATTTGGCATTATTATGAAAGGAAATATAGAAAACCTAAGCTTGGTACATTTCCCTTCAAATGATCGAATTAAAACGAAAATATACCAAATCTAAGGCTTAAAAACATTTCATGCTAACTAGGCGCAGCAGTGTTCCCATACCAAATAGTGAACAATACCCTTACACAACTATAGCCATGCAGTTCGCAAAAATTGTGCCAATTAATTACAAATTCAAATCCAGTTTGAACAACATTATTTGCCTTCCATGTTGCGTACGGACATAATAGTTTAGTATTTAACTGCACAAGAAATCCTTACAACCAACTTCGTCAATCTTGATTATTTATTCTCTTTGTCGGTGCCACCAGAAACCATGAATTGGGGTAAGGTGAATCTAAGTAATGATTTGAGTTGAAGTTAGACTTCCTACGCTCGGAAAAAGGTGGTCCCATTCACGAGATGCAATATATGAAACAGAAAAATGGAACATACATATAGGTAATCATCCACAGCAGCGAAATCGCCCATTCAAATCCGGGATCGGAGTCTGAATTAGCAGTTCTGTAGCTTCTGCGAGCAGCCAATCCAGTTGACAACCAATTTGAGTATCTATAAGCATTAACATTGGTAAGCATGGTGGAATCAAATGTATTTCATAAGTCAGATAACTCGTCCCAACATATAGTTATGTACAAAATTCAATCATGACGAGAAAAACACGGATATGAGCTGCAATGACAAACGAAGAAATTTGTCTCGAGAAAGAGATGACAAGAACATCTTCTCTCCAGCGGAGTTCTCAGGCATTCCAAAAGAGTGATGCTTTGCTTTAATGTTAATTTCCCAGATTGTGACTTTTCAATTGGGAGAAGACGAGAACCCATAAGTTCTGAATCTAAAGCCCCAGCAATTTCATTGAACCTGTGACAAGTATGAAAGAGTCACTAAAATTTCAAAGTATAATAGATTCCCATCATTCATTGTTAGTTCCTTTTCCTCATTCCGATTCTTCTTCGGTTGGGAAGCCGGCGGGGGGGTGTGGGGGTTATAATGACAACATTAAGTACCTCAATGAGAAATACACTGCAACATTCCACTGCTTCATGAACTCAGCATAGACTGGCTCAGCTCGAAAATTGGCAACAGCAGATCTGGATGGACAGTATCCTAGCATGACAAGAGAAGTTGCAACCAAAATGATTAAGTCTTGCGTCATACCAAGACATTTTTAACAAGACAACTGAAAACCCAATAGATATACAAGTGCTACATAGAAATAAGAAGTCAGAATGTTTTAAACCTAAGAGATCAACCTGATCAAAGGCAGGTTGTGGCTTGCTCATTCAACTGAGATAGCAAAGGAACCAAAGCTCCCTGGCCAAGGACAAGGTCACGGCACTTGGGAGAGTCACCAGCAACATTTCCTAATGCCCATACAGCCTATACATGGAAAATGATAAGACCTCGTAAGCACATTACTAACAGTTAACAAGAAGCAATGAACACTGGCTATATGGCACAATTATAGAAGCAAAATAAAATGGACACTCAAAATAGCCAGAATAAATCAGCTTTCTGATATTGAACCTGCTCTCGAACATCATCACTTGGAGATCCAAGAAGTTTCACATATATTGGCACAGCACCATGGTTAATCACTACTTTTGTATGATAAGACGTCCCAGACGCAATGTTTGTGAGGACCCAAGCTGCCTCAAACTAAAATAGATGTCGAGCAACAGAAATGATCAGAACTCATACTAATCAATCAATGATCATAAACTAACGAAATAAAAACACAAGAAAAGTGTAAAGATTTCCTGAAACACTTACCGACTTCTTGTAATGAGTGACCCCATACCTGAAGTTGTGGGTAGTCCTCCCTCATAAGAAACTAAACAAAACGAGGAACTACACCTGATTGGATAACCTCTTCAATTGGAGGATTGTGCTCTGGTAAGAAATTTAAAAGTAAGGAAATCAGGAATTCATGTAATCCAATGATAACAAAGACAAAAGCTATTATAACACTAGTAACAATAGTAAAAATAATAAAAGTAAGAGACAAGTTGAAGTTAACTATGGAAAGAAGTTTCCGAAACTGGGTTGTTGCCTCAAGCTGGAGACTATTATCTTGAGACCAAACCCCAGCAATCATTCCAGGTAGATTTTCTAGCTGCAGAAATGAAAATGGAAATGATAAGTGACAGAAAAGCCACTACAGACAGCATAAACTGCAAACAGATTTGCACCATCTAGCATAAAAGTCCTCCCCTAACTTAATAAAAACTCCATATGGCTACTGAAGCTTTACGAACAAACATACTCAAGATAGAACAGTGAGGAAAAGCTAATCTAATAAAGCGTAATGACATTTTTTTAAGCTTGAATATTTTCACAAACTGAAAAGTCAAAAGTTTAAAACTTGGCTCGCTTAGGGTGTTTGGCAACCTTGAATGATGGAAATTCCAATCACAGCAGCACAGAAAACACACAAATTACAAGACATTCCACATCAAAACAGTTTGAAACTGCAATAGTGCACTTCAGTAATGTAATAAGCACAGCAACAACAGGAATTCAGAAAAGCATATCTCAATTCCATAATTTGAAATCTCAAATAAGTAATAAACAATCTATATAAAAAAGAAGGGAAATTTCAAAAAATATTTCTACTAAGAATTACATAACCGGAATCAGCTTCGAGTTAATTCATTTTCTTAATTTAAAACGATAAAGCTTCCAATCAAAAAGCATGAGAAATCAATCTATAAATTTGTGTTATTGAAAACCCTAGTAAATATTCTACTTTATCATTAATCAAAATCAAGATATCTTCTCATAATCCCCACTTAAATCTCAACATCCCCGTTTCTCTCTCCTCCCCCAATCAACTGCCAACGCCCCGAGTAGACATGGAGAGAGAGAGAGCGAGAGAGAGAGAGAGAGAGTCACCTTGTACCTTGGAATCGCAAGAATTGGCGTTGGAGGAAGAATTGCCGCTGGAAGGAACGCCGCTGGAAGGAACGCTGGAGGGTGAGGAAGAAGAAAGAGGAAACAAACGAGAGTGAATGAGTTTGGAAAAGAAAAGGGTTTAGAATTACAGTCGTGGAATGCGATTAAGAAAAGAAAAGGGCTTTATATTTTTATTTTTATTTCATATAACGCTACTGCAAAGCAGTCGCCTTTAAAAATAATAATTAAAAATTCAATTTTAAAATTATTTAATTTAATATTTTTATAAAATGCGATTGCTAAAGTCATCGCATTTGATAAAAATTAGAATTTCACATTCCCGCCCGGACTACATTGTTGGCGCTAGAGGGAAAAATATATAATGTGATGGCATCCGTGACTGCTTAGCCATCACGCTAGCCTACTGTGACTGCACTAAATGCAGTCACAAAGGCCGTCTCCTTATATACTCAAACGTGACTGCTTTTTTTGTCATCGCCAAAAGCAATCGCGAAGGACCAGTTTTCTTGTAGTGGAAAACATATTATTCTCCTTGTATAGTTGAGATTTCACAATCCTTGTATAGTTAGGACTTCTCTTTTGTAACTATATATTGACACCATTGTGAATAAACAAAGCCAAGGCTTCTCATTCTTTACACCCACCCCGTCGGGTCAAATTTTTTTTTTTGAATTTAAATACAAACTATTTTCCGAAAAATGATTAATTTTTTTTACCCAACCGGGGGGGGGGGGTTGTTGTGTGGCAGGGGGTGGTTAGTGGAGTGGGGAAGGAGTTGTTAAAAATAAATTTAAAATGATTAATTTTTTTATTTTTTTTTAGGAGGAGTTGTTAAAAATAAATTTAAAATGATTAATTTTTTTTTTACTTAACGGGGGTGGGGTGGGGTGGGGTGGCAGGGGGTGGTGAGTGGATTGGGGGAGGAGTTGTTAAAAATAAATTTAAAATGATTTTTTTTTTACTCGATGGGGTGGGTGGCAGGGGGTGGTGATGGGGATGGGGTAGGGGTGGTTGATGTGGGGTGGGTAACGTGGGTGTGTGTGTACCAGAGGGTGTTACCATTTTTCGAAAAATGTTTTACTTAAAAATAATCCACAAATCAATTTACTTAAAAAAGTGAGAAAAATATTTTTCGAAAAATATTTTTCCCATTTTCTGATGCTAAACAAATACCAAAAACTGGGGAAAATGTTTTCCTCCAAACAAACCGAGGCTTAGTCAGTAGTATTTAAACATGCATTGTTGTTAATCAAACGTATAGAAGAAAACATTATAGTACTAAAAGATTTCTCCTTCCATTCATCTCAATCATTGCAATCATCGTTTATGTTTGTCTTGTTGTGTGTTATGTTGGAGTATTTGTTTATTTAACAAACCTAGAATTCATGTTTTTATCATAATTTTCCAATTCCATTGCAAAATGTTTTCTAGATTTCAACCTAGAGTTCATGTGTATGTGGATTTTGTAGGTATTAACTTTGTGCGCTAAAAATCATGCGCAGATTTCAATTAGGAATCCAAATTTTAAAAACTCTACTTTCTACCGATAACTTATAGTGTTCGTACCAAATGCTTTACATGATATACTGTGGAGTGTTGCAGTGTGAAAAGAAAATGCTAAATAGCAATATTTGCTTCCTCCGCCCCCAAATGTTTGTCCTATTTGATTTTTTTGTTGAACTTTGATCACAAATATATGACAATTTAATTATGTTCATAAAATTCTAAAAATTTCTATTGATTCACCATTAATAATATTATTAACAACAACTTTTAGAATTTCACGAACATGATTAATCTTTTATAAATTTGTGGTCAAAGTTCAATAAAAAAATCAAATGAGACAAATATTTTGGGACGGAGGGAGTATCTAATTAGCTTCATATTTGAGAAATGGTTGTATGGTTTGATTATCATTAAGAAATGAGCAAATTTCGGCTGCTATTGCATTGCAGCTAGGTGATTTGTAATGTATGTTATGAATTTCAGCGGCGGAGTCAAATTTTTCAGTTAGGTGTTGGAACATAAACGATCCATTAATCATGAACCGACTCACAACTAGATTAAGAAGAGAATGAGAAGAAAAAGAAGAATAATACGGAAGCGTGTACCTTGTGATTCCATGATTGTTCTTAGTCTTGTTCTTGGAGTAGGTCTGCTGAGAAACGCGTTTCTCCATAACTATGGAGAAACGCGTTTTTAATAGCCAGAAATTATACGTTTGATAACCAGAAGAAAATTTCTGGATATCAGTCTCAAAGGGTTCTGGATATCCAGAAGCTTTGGAACGGATATCCAGAAGCCTTTGGGCGGATATCCAGAAACATATTTGAAGCCAAATCCAAGGCCAAGCCAACAAATTGCTTATTGAAGGTTTCTGGATATCCAGAAACCTTCAAATGTATATCCAGAAACCATCAAATGAATATCCAGAAACATATTTGAAGCCAAATCCAAGGCCAATACCAGAAAATGCTTATTGAAGGTTTTACGGATATCCGAAACCTTCAAATGTATATCCGAAACCATCAAATGAATATCCGAAACATTTTGAAAGTTTCGGATATCATTTGAAGGTTTCTGGATATCACTTTCATAAGCTTCCGGATATCCTTTCAAAGGGTTACGGATATCGTAACCATTGAGACTGATATCCAGAAGTAACCATGGGACAAGGTCATGGCCAATACAAAAAGTTTCTGGATATCCTTTCAATAGCTTCTGGATACCCGTAACCCGTTTCTCCATAACTTATGGAGAAACGCGTTTCTCCCTAGATTTTACGTTGTTCTTGAGTAAACGAAGTATGAAGATTTTCTTCAATGTAGGAAAGAGTAGATCTTCTAAATGATGAGTGCCCTTATTCTCTTTAATCTTCAAGTACTTAGGAAGAGTTTTGGACTGAATGAGAATAAAAAATAAGTGAATTCATAGGCTTGATGGATAGGCCTTTATATAGGAATCCAAGGGGCACTTCATTTAGGGACTACACCCTTTCATAAAGATGATGGTGTGAAGTTACCATTATGCCCATCATTTAATGGTACTTACACCTAATGGAATTCTACACATTTTGTCTATACTTTAACATTATTAAATGATTATAACAAATGGAATTAAATAACACATATTAATTAATCCATGTTCTAACAATCTCCCACTTGGATTAATATTAATATGTATCTTTTACTAAATAAATTCCTTAATCATTTATAACATGAATGACAACCCTTATGTGCACGTTTATTGTCATCCAACACAATTCCGTCCATTAGTCTTATAAGTATAGGGACTAAAGGGGCAGTCGTTGTAATTGATTCGCAACTAAACCCACATTAATCACATATATATATCCAACTAAACGACATAGATTAAGTATAGATATGTAGCATGGAATATTAATGAATATATATGAAGAACTTATATATATATTCTCCAACTAGTCCTACTTAATCAAATGAGATCAATATAAATAAAACAACACAAAGAAATAGAAAATAACACAAACTCCCACTGATTTAAGCATTATCAAAAGTCGTTTCACCTATATGAGCAGTATGCTCGTGAAACATCAAAAGAGATTACGCTTTACAAAATGGATCCAATAACATGGAGTTTGATCCTATAAGTTGTATATCTATTTGTTCATTTTATATTTATTTCTCTTCAACAAGAGACATAACCATATGATGTCTTTCGACATTTCTGCATCCACTAAAACATAATCGGAATAATTAATGATCTCAAAAATTGATCCGATTTATATACATAAGCATGTAGTTTAATGTTTTATAGGTACTTCATCATTCTTTTGGATGCAACTTAATGTTCTTCTTTCCGAATTGCTTTGGTATTGACCAAGCATCCAATAATAAATGCAAGGTTTGTACGAGTACAGACTTGCGGATACATTAAGCTTCCTACTACCGGTACATAAGGGATATTTTCCATATACTTGGATTTAAAATTAATCTTTAGGACATTTACTTTAAACTGAATTTATCTCCCTTAGAGACAGGGGTGTCATGTGGTTTACAATTTTCCATGCTAAACCTTTGTAATACCTTCTCTATATAGCTCTTTTGTGATAATCCCAAAATACCTCGTGAATGATCACGATGAATTTTGATTCCCAATACAAAAGATGCCTTACCAAGATCTTTCATCTCAAATTTGTTTGAGAAATTTCTTAGTTTCTTTTAGAAGGTCCTTATCATTACTAGCAAGAAAAATATCATCCAAATATCATCCACATATAAGACCAAAATAATAAATCTACTTCCACTGAACTTATGGTACACACAATTTTTACCAAGATTCATTTCAAAGACAAATGAAAGAATAACTTGGTTAAATTTTAAGTACCATTGACGAGATGCTTACTTAAGCCATAAATGGATTTCTTAAGTTTACAAACCAGTTGACTAGTTTGATCCGAATTAGTCACCATTTCTGGTTTTTTCATATAGATAATTTCCTCAATGTTGCCATTGAGAAAAGCTGTCTTAACATCCATTTGATGAAGCTCAAGATCATAATGTGCCACTAATGCCATAATGATCATAAAAGAGGTTTTAGAAGATTTCGGAAAAAAATATTTTTTTATAATCAATGCCTTCCTTTTGAGTAAATCATTTAGTAACAAGACGTGCCTTATATCTTTCCATATTACCTTGCTAATCCCTTTTGATTTTAAATATCAATTTATAACCAATAGGTTTTACACCTTCAGGTAATGGGACAAGATCCCAAATGTCATCGTCTTTCATTGATTTTAACTCCTCATTAATGACATTGATCCACTTATGAGAATTAGAACTATTAATGGCTTCATGGAAGGTGATTAGATCATCTCCCACTAAACCTAAGGTGTCCTCATTCTCCGCAAGATACATATCATAAATATCCGGAATAATATTTCTTCTTTCTCTAGTAGATCTCCTTAAGGGCACCGGTTCATCCTCATTTTGAGGTTGTTGAATTTCATTATGTCCAACATTTTCATGTTGTCCGTTATTTACGGGAGTCTCTATATTATTTTGAATTGTATGTTCTTTGTTGAATTTCAGGTATAATTACTTGATTTTCAACAGGAACTAAAGTTTGAGGAACAAAGAGTGGTTCCTCTAACTCTTCAAATTCAAAATTATTACTATTTCTCCCACTAAATTCAACATCCTCAAGGAACCTAACATTGTCAGTCTCGAAAAATGTTCTAGTTTTCGGGTCATAAAATTTATATCCCCTAGATCTCTCGACATACCCTACAAAATAGCTACTAACAGTATTAAGGTCCAGTTTGCCCTAATTAGGCCTATAAGGTCTAGCTTCTGCTGGACACCCCCATACATGAAGATGATTTAAGGACGATTTCTTATTCATTTATAACTCATAAGGGGTTTTGTTGGTAGCTTTTGAAGGTGCTCTATTGAGAATATAAGCTGCGGTTTTTAATGCTTCGCCCATAATGAGTGAGGTAAAGAAGTACAAGAAAACATACTTCTTACCATATCTTTAAGGATTCTATTATGTCTCTCCAATATACTATGCTAGGTTTTTCCGGCATGGTGTAGTGAGGGACAATCCTACACTCTTCAAAAAAAATAGCGAGTATAAAAGACCCGGACGTTATTCACCCAATACGTTATACCGTCCGTAGTTTTCACTACTATGATCGGATTTAACGTTCTTAATAGTCTTTCTTATGCCTTAAAAGACTTGAAAACGTCAAATGATTGAAACTTTACATGAAGAAAATAATGTATCCATAACGAGAGTAATCATCCATGAACGTAATGAAATATTGTTGACCATTCCATGAAGGGTTAATGAATGGTCCACAAATGTCCATATGAATTAGTTCCAAGACGTTTGATACTCTCAAAATTCTATTTCCTTTAATGTTTGTAAATTTATTCTTTAAAACACTTAATGCAAAAGTTTTATCCGGAGTATAAAGTTGTTTTTAGGATTCCCTTCGACATAAGCTTTATCAATTCTCCCTTTGGAGATATGACCCAAACGCCTATGTCATAGAATACAAGAATTTTCACTTGATAATTTTTGCTTAGTGCCTTTAGTTTTGGTTTCATTATTATGGGACTCATTAATATTATTTACTGTTTGAAGTAAATAAAATTGTCATTGTTAAGATAAAGTACTAATACCGACAACTTCGGAATTAAAAATAAGATCACATTTATTATTACCAAATGAACGGGAATAACCTTCCCGATCTAATACTGTGATTGATATCAAATTCCGCCTAAATGACGGTACAATAAATGTATTATTTAATACAAAATAATAGCCAGTACCTAACAAAAATCCCTATGCCTATAACTTCAACCGAATTTTTAAGCTTCCATATAGATGTATTTCTCATCTTCACTGGGGATTCGGAAATTCAGGCAACCCTGCATACATGAACTAATGTGAGTTGTTGCACCAAATACAACCACTATGTATATTAAGGAATTGAAACCAAATTTGCCTTAGTACAAACAAGACCAAATGACATACCATCCTGAACTCGCCATTTGCGATACTTATGGTAGTCGTTCTTCATGCGAGTAAGGTCCTTGCAAAAGAAGCATTTCTTGACTTTATGATCTTTAAATGATCGCTTATGCTTTTTACTTGCAACCGCAATTTTCTTCCATCTTCTCTTAATCCCACGAGAAGAAGTAAATGCTGAGTGAGTACTTTCTAATTTGAGATATTTCATCCTATCTTCCTCTAATGTCATATGTGAAAGTAATCCATTAATATTCCACTTTTTCTTTTGACATTTATAGGTCACTTCAAAAGGACCAAATTGAGGAGGAAGATAGATCAAAACTAAGTGCACGAGCAAATCTTCCGAAATCTCTAACTTAAGTGCCTTTAGTTTGATCGAAAGATGAAATAATTCAATAATGTACTCCCTAAGATTTTCTTCACCCTTGTATCGAATGGAAACAAGTTTCCACAAGAATTCAAGAAAAATCTCAGTATTTTTGATCTCAGAGACATTATCCAAAAATGTCTCTGAAACTGCATTTTTCATGATCATTAGACTCACGCGGTTGGACCGTTCCCATTGCTCAACATTTTTCCGTTCTATAACGGTATTTCCTTTAGTGAGAGCAGCGGGACTTGATTCCCCTAATGCGTGATCGATGTCCATATTGCCTAAGATCATCGTTATATTATTTTTCTAAGTTTTAAGTTTAGTCCCAGTAAGCAAAGGTACATCATTTATAGCAGTAGTTACGGATGAAGCATTAATCAAATCTGAAGGAGAAGAACAAGAATGAAACAAAACATATATAAGAAACTACATAATGATTAATTATATCAAATGAATTCCATCAAAATAAAGATAATCAATATGACATCAAGACTAATCTTTGGATTGCGAATTGACTCACAATTTGATTTATCTTAGGGTAAACAAATAGCTTAAACAACACACTTTAAATACTTGCCTTCCTTTGAGCCGGATCAAGTACAAAAAAAATGTCCAAAAGTTTAAGGTACTTGTTTACCGGTAATAAAGAATATAAACAACTCATTTTAAACACCCGCCTTCCTTTGGGATGGTTCAAAGTATTTAAAATGACCTAAAGTTTAATTTCAATTATTACCCATGAATGCAAATACTTAGTCAACAACAAGGTCTCCTTTGGGAAACAAGCATGTTATCACATATCAATATTTGCATTCATCTTTTAACAAGTTTGAATTCAATCAACAAGGTCTCCTTTGGGAAACAAGCATGTTAATTTTGTCCAAAAAGTTAAGGATATAATTAATCGGAAACATAAGGCCTTAAGGTAAATTTGGAACTTTAAAGGGTAAGAAAACAACGAAAATTTATTAATAAAAGACAATATCCTTTTGTTCTACCCGTCCATTCTTAAAGTTTAACAACTCTAAGAACCGCCAATCAGCGTATTTGGTGTCCAGATATCATATTTTATCAATAAATTATCAAAATTCTGGAAAAAATTTGAGGCCTGAAGTCTCTACGGGACGACTCGTCCCTTAGGGCACGCGACTCGTCCCTAAGGGGGCGACTCGTCCATGAAGGAGGGACGGATGAATCGAAGCAACCTATTACTGGAATTTCAAAGGGACGACTCGTCCCTTAGGGCACGACTTCGTCCCTAAGGGGACGACTCGTCCCTATAAGAGGGACGCCTTTGAATCGAGAGAGGTCCCATTCCGAGGAAAATTGATGGGCACGACTCGTCCCCCACGGGACGACTCGTCCCAAATGCCCAGTACGAACGGTCACTAATTTTAAACCCTTTTATGAACAGTTTTCCAACCAAATTTCCCTTTTAATGCATTATAATTATTGGCTATGAAAATGGGACAAGTTTGCACTTTAATTAACATGATTCAAACAAGTAGACCTAGATTTACACACTCCAAACACATGATGTTGGCTATGTAAATGGGGTAATCTTGTATGAACCATTGTGTCTCTTAAAACTTGATCTTACCATTATTGCCAGAAATTGAATGAAGTTCTTAATTTAATGGTGACTCAATTTTCAACCAAAGTAAGTAGATCCGCATACTCACAACACATTAAAAATGCGTGGCTATGCATATGAACAAACTCACAACGCATCCAAGAATGGTGGCTATGTTCAAAAATGGGATAATCTTACATTAAGGATTGAAAGCCTTTTGAGTAAAACCAAAATTCAGAAATAGAATGAAGTTATGAACATAATACTCTTAGACAAATGAGTATTATGTACAAGAACAAAACCAAATGAAATCACACAAGGATTACAAATATGAAATAAATTAAAGCACAAGGCTCTATAATAATTTCAAACTCAATCTAGTATATGAGTAGGCTCTGATACCAATTGTTGGAACATAAACGATCCATTAACCATGAACCGACTCATAACTAGATTAAGAAGAGAGGGAGAAGAAAAAGAAGAATAATACGGAAGCGTGTACCTTGTGATTCCATGATTGTTCTTAGTCTTGTTCTTGAGTAAACGAAGTATGAAGATATTCTTCAATGTAGGGAAGAGTAGATCTTCTAAATGATGAGTGCCCTTATTCTCTTTAATCTTCAAGTACTTAGGAAGAGTTTTGGACTGAATGAGAATAAAAAATAAGTGAATCCATAGGCTTGATGGATAGGCCTTTATATAGGAATCCAAGGGGCACTTCATTTAGGGACTACACCCTTTCATAAAGATGATGGTGTGAAGTTACCATTATGCCCATCATTTAATGGTACTTACACCTAATGAAATTCTACATATTTTGTCTATACTTTAACATTATTAAATGATTATAACAAATGGAATTAAATAACACATATTAATTAATCCATGTTCTAACATTAGGTATTCAAGATTGTTTTGAGTTTAGAAAATTATATGATCGCTCAGCTAAAGAGGTGATCCGATGGTTGGGATTAAAACCCCCCAAAGCGAAATCGTCTCCGAAACAAATGTCCCAACCATCAGTCATCTTATAAATGATGTGTCATTGTTATGACATGAATTCAATTTATTCTAGGTAAGCTCAAATCTCTAGGATTTGGATCAATGATCCTAGTGATTAGTGAAACAAAATTGGTCTCTAGAGTTTGAGTTGTCGGGGCTATATCATTTATGGATTACACATTGGTTAGTTTGGCTTAATAATTAATGTTTTGCTTGATAAGCAACATTTAGCTTAATACCATGAACTGGACTCTCATTTTTTTATTTCATGTAACATACTCGACCTTTCCAGAAGTGACAGTTTGAGAGAAAAAAAATCCGTTGTTAACAGCCCAGAATTGCAGTAGTACAGTGACTGCAGTCTACTTTAAATCAAGAGTCTCTGTACATCTGTAGAAAGTAACTCATTTTATTAACGGAGGTAAATCGCGGGATGTCTTGCACTATCACGTGCGGGGTGGCGACCGCCTTATCTCAGGCGAGAAGCCCTCCTACAAGACAATTACTTGGCTGCTCCACATCACCAAACGGCTGCTCCATTAGCACTTTCATTCTTACAAGAATCAGCCCAGATACTAAAAGAGGGCCTTTTTTTCATTTATTTTCCCCATAATGAAAATAATTGGCAAGGTGCCTTGTGGTCCACAGTTTGAAGTTAGCTGATTCTGAATAAGCCCATCTGCTATTTTCACTTTCTTAGTCTTGCTAATACAGTTCTTTTGAAAGAGTTCGATCAACAGGCTTGTTGTACATGTTCCTTTTCCTGCATAATAGAAGTTACCTGGTTATGGTTGAGAAACTGAGAAGAAAATGAAAAACAGATGAAAAAATATGTTAGTTTTAGCAAACCTCTCTCTGGGGGATGGCCCGGGAGCTTTGTCTGCAACATTGCACCTCTTCTTTAAAGGGGCACCACATAGTCCTCTGTTCCCCATGAATGACTTTTCTGTGAATGCTTGAAACCTAGACCCCTGTGGGATCCTTCCAACCAGTTGATTGTATGACAGGTTTAGGGATGAAAGGGAAGTCAGATTTGCAAGCTGCCCGGGTATGTTCCCACTTAGCTTGTTGACGGAGAGGTCTAGTGATTCAAGTTGCACCATGTTTCCAATTGATGGCGGAATTGGACCTTCCAGTGTGTTGTGGGAGAAGTTGAGAACTTTGATGTGACTTGCATTGCCAATGGATTGAGGGATGACTCCAACGAGTTTATTATTTGCGACAGAGAAGAAAAAGGTAGACGAGAGGGAATTGCCAATGTCAGCTGGGATGGAAGAGCCAAACTTATTATTGGAATAATCAAGAATGTAAACTCGTGGAGGAGGTTTCGGGATACTCCCCTGTAGAACATTAGAATGTAGGTCAAGGATATCAAGAAGAGAGGGGAAAATGTAAGGTTCTTGCAGACTAGAAAATTGATTGTGGGAAAGGTTAAGAGAACGTAGAACCCCACTGCCAACTTTCCATATCCAGTTAGGTATTTGGCCACTGATTTTATTGTCTGAAAGATCTAGAGTCATCAGTCTTGATTGATTTTTCAGGTCAGGAAGTTCTTGGATGTTGCATGAAGCTAATAGAAGCATCACGTACTGTGGGAACGAAGAATAGGCAGAGCCACTAGAACGTGCATTGATTGACAACTTGTTATGGGAAAGATCAAGACTCCTAAGTTCCTTAAAGATTCCAAATTTTCTCAGCTCTAGGGTGCCCATGAAGTTATTTTTTGAAAGTGAGAGACTAGCAAGACTTTTGAGTTTGAAGAAAAATTCAGGTATGGGACCCTCAAATTTGTTGCCACTTAAGTCTAGGTTGTCCAGCTGATTAGAAGCTATATTCTTGAACTTACCTATTTGACCAAAAAATCTGTTGTTGGAAAGATCTAAAAGCTGAAGAGAAGGTAGCAAAAATAGTGACTCCGGAATGGCCCCACTCAAAGAATTGTTACCCAAACTTAGAAACTCAAGCTTATCAAGACCCTCCCAGTGAGATGAAGGTATCTCACCAGTTAAACTATTTTGATAGAGGTTTAACAAGGTTAGATTCCTAGACAAACGAAGCGACGGAATTGATCCGGTGAATTTGTTTGCCGACAAGTCCAAATAGAGAAGTTGGGTAAGCTTTGCCAGTGAAGCTGGAAGTGGTCCAATAAAATTGCAACTCCTAAGTTCTATCCTGGATAGCGTCCTAAGGTTACCAATAGAATCAGGTAATTTCCCAGAAAACTGTGTGTAGCTAAGCACCAGATTCTGAAGAGCTCCATTTAGAGGAAACTCTGGCAAAGAACCATCTAATAATCTATTGTTTGACAAGTCAATAGTCTTTAGAGTTGGTACCTGGAATATCTTTTCGGGAATGCTCCAACGTAGTTAATGCTACCTAGGTTCAGGTTCTGGAGATACCGAAGGCTGAAAAGACTGCTTGAATCATCGATTCCACTGGAAATTGATTCGCTGTTAAGGTCAATCCCAGTCACATGGCCAATACTGTCACACTCTACGCCATTCCAGCGACAGCAATCTTCACTTCCATTCCAATGGACAAGCTTGGTGGAAAGTGAAGATTCATATTTCAAGCTGGCTCTGAAGCGGAGCAACAATAATTTCTGATCATGTAGACATTTTCCGAATACAGGTGTGATTTTTATGCTGAAGAAGATTGAGGAAAAGGGTATCAAGAAAAGCCACAAAGAAATAGGCATTCTCATTTGGCTTGGGGCTAGTAAGGGATAGTGTTCACAAGATGGTCATACTGTGGGTGTTTAAATAGAGAATATATTGGGTATTATACATATCTGGCATTTTAAATTTACCATTTTAGCCTTTGTTGGTTGTGGTCCGGTCAACATCCATTATAGATATGATGACGATTGTAGTGGACTGTGCCCACAACACGGTTTGAAGCTCCCCATGGATGGTGGACATATTTTCAACTTTTCTTTTCCTTTTTTGAAACATTAATCGTGTTCTTATTAGTTTTATCCTCCGTAATATGGAACTAGATTTTGTGTAGTCCGACGTGCAACAGTGTACAGAAACCCTTAAACAAGTCCATTGTCGGTATTAGTGAGAGTGAGGGGTGTCAAAAAATGATCTTACATTGTACCAGATCTGATGGTTCGAAAGTTGAAACCCGATACCAAAACTAAAAATAAATACAATAAAGAAAGAAAGACACTCTGTATCATGAACTTCGTGTTGAGTATCATTTTCTTTATGTTTTTTTTTTTTTTTTTTTGATACCTGCGCTCTCCAACAGCTGAAGCTCCTTGACCACTAGCTCCTACATGTCCCAACGAGAGGTAAATCGCTGATATGCCAAATCAATGGCAAAGACCCTTATATTCTCCGCAGGGAGCCCTCCTACAACACGGTAGTTGAACTCCCCACACTGAGGTTGCAAGCCCAGCAATGCCGCTTCCTTAACTAAATGGATGTGCCCGGGGGCTCCTGAGGACCCTGAAACCCAAGGAAGAAATTAATCACCCAAGGAAGAAATTAATCCACAAGAATTCTCCTTAGGGGGAATCGAACCGGTGACCTCCCCTACGAAAAGCCACCCAAGATACCATTGGGCATGCCATTAGGTTTTTCTTTATGTTTATAATATGCCAACGTGTGTAATGACAATGTGACTTTAGTGGAGAACTGGCCACTACTCAGCCGTTTTGATTGACTTTGCACTTGTGTGTTTCATTGAAGGATAAGTTTATTTATTCATTTTCCACATATTGTTAGAAAAATACATATTTCTATAGTAACTCAAAGGACTATCATGTGAAAAACAGACATATTGCAGACATTAATTCTATTTACAATACAATATACAGATATAATGTTAGAATGTGGAGAGGAGTAGGATTATAATTTCTATATTATTTCACTTTCATCTTTTACAATTTTCCAAAACACCTATTTATACTAATTTTAGAGTCCTAATTCTAATAGGAGATACAATCCTATGTATACACAATAATTCTTCTTTGACTAGGATTCTTATTCTAGCTACATATTCTACTTTCCTACTTAATTAAGGAGTCTTCCTAAAATACAATGCTAACATTAGGAAACAAGTATTTCCTTGCAAGCTCGATCCGCTCCATCGGTCTAGATCCGTTTCACTCGGTCCGATCCATCTCGCTCCACCATATTCTCCAACTCCCCCCCTCAAGTTGGAGGATCTACAACGTAGATACCCAACTTGCCAAATAAAAATTAAAACGTTTTAAAAAAAAAAATTCTTTCACTTCGACATGCGACATCTGCGTCAAGTTCTTCCTTTTTC
The DNA here is from genome assembly GCA_022495995.1 of Adenophora triphylla var. japonica. Classification (NCBI taxonomy): domain Eukaryota; kingdom Viridiplantae; phylum Streptophyta; class Magnoliopsida; order Asterales; family Campanulaceae; genus Adenophora; species Adenophora triphylla. The sequence goes on from JAFEMH010005523.1 coordinate 33,611, forward strand.
GTGTTGCAGTTCAAGCAACCTCGGGTTCGTCTTTTTTTTTTTTCAACAACAACAAAAATTTGTTCCAATATACGAAGAGTCATCTACATCAGGTCTTCTTTCTTCAATTCTGTGCACAATTTGTGCTCGCACATATCTTCTTTTTCTTCAATCTCCGTTTTTAGAGTGAACGACACTCGATCATCGTTTTTATAGTGAACGACACTCAATCATCGTTTTTATAGTGAACGACACTCGATTATCGTTTTTATAGTGGACGACACTCGATTATCGTTTTTATAGTGGACGACACTCGATCATCGTTTTTATAGTGAACGACACTCGATCATCGTTTTTATAGTGGACGACACTCAATATTATTATTTTTATTTTTTTTCAAGGGATAGTGAAGTTGGTATAATCATGGAGGAGACATTAAAGATAAAAAATTTTAAGAAAGAAAAGAAATTTCGAAGGGAAAAAATTTGAGCCGAGGGGGATTTAATTACAAAAGAAAAAAAAAATTGGGTCGTAAGGTTTATTGGTGGATGGCTGTTAAGCGGGAGATTGCTTCTGTTTTACCATTCTGGTCATGGTTCACGGCAAAGGCACTCATATTGGTGGTGGAAGGCTAGAGCAGAAAGATTTGGAACAACACAGTCTGTGCCTAGTGATGAGGATTAGAAGAAGGCTAGGCATGCTAGGTTTGCACCAGTTTCTAGTACTATTATTGATTCAACGGAAGAACAGAAAAAGAAAGCAAGGGCACTCAGGTTCTCAGAATCGCAAGTGAATGGCAAAGGAACTGTTGGAAATGGGTAACGAAAAGTTATGTTTGACTTAACGTTGACCTAGATTTCTAACGGAAGTTCGTTATGTGTTAACGGAACTAGTTACAAAATGTATTCTACATTTGTTGTAGATTATTAAACTTATTTAATGTCTCAAAACCATTTAGGGTGAATGAGAATTAATGACAAGTGATTTTGTAACTTAACGGAAGTTAAATAAAGGGTTAAAGTTAACTTGGGTTGACTTGGACTGATCCAAATTAGTTTTGGGTCACAACTGTTCTCAAAAAGGTTTCGTGACCTTTCAGTTCTGGGCTTCAGCGCGGTCGCGCTCCAGCCTAGAGCGGCCGCGCTGATTTAAGGTTAAAACTTGGCCTGGTCTCGACATGAGAGCGCGGTCGCGCTCAAGGCAAGAGCGGCCGCGCTCGTGGGCAGATTCTGAACAGGTTTGGCACCTCTTGGAGTGAACAGCCATGAACCCTTTAACTCCTTTTAAATAGTTTCCCTCCGAATTTCAATTACAATATACAGTCATTTGAGCCTTCCAACCCTCTAGAGAGATAGATTAACATAGCCTAATCATATCATCTTGTTGCATCAAATCCTTTCAAGTCCAAAGTTCAAAACATCGAGTTGTTCGTTAGATTAGTTATATTGGAGTGCTCCTTATAACTGATAGTAAGTCGTTTTATCTTACGAGAGTTTTGTCATACAACCGTAAGCACCAGTGCGGGACAAATAACTCTTACGGAGATTGTATATAATACAAGACTCGACTTGTTTCTAGTTTTTCCCAATCTCCGTTATTTTCTCCGTCAGATTTTCTGTTAAGTTCTTGAGAAGCCATAGCATTTGTCCAACAATCGTAAGAGTTATTTCCGCTTCCTCAAGACCTTCAAAGATGGCAAACGACAAAGACACCACTTCATCAAGTCAAGGGAATGTGACGCCTCCTACACAAGGTGACGCTACATTCAATCATGTTGCACCCGCTCCTACCCCGCATCACCCGGGTCATGGTGAGAAACCCGCAAAGTTTACCGGTGTGGATTTCAAGAGATGGCAACAGAAGATGCTCTTCTACTTGACCACCCTAAGCTTGCACCGCTTCTTGAAGGAAGATCCTCCGGCGGTGGAAAAAGGTGATCCCGACCCTCAACGGCAAATGGCAAAGGAGGCTTGGTCTCACGGTAATTTTCTTTGCAAAAACTATATCTTGAATGGACTTGACGATGCACTATACAATGTGTATAGTACAGTCGAGTTAGCCAAGGCGTTGTGGGACACCTTGGAAAGGAAGTACAAGATAGAAGATGCCGGGTCAAAGAAATTTGTCGTCGGTAAGTATCTTGACTTTATGATGGTCGATTCCAAATCGGTAACAACTCAAGTAGATGAATTCCAAATCATTCTACATGGGCTTGATGCTTGAGGGATGATCATGAATGATCCTTTTAAGGTGGCTTCCATCATTGAAAAGTTGCCTCCTTCGTGGAAGGACTTTAAGAACTATCTTAAGCATAAACGCAAGGAGATGTCCTTGGAAGACATTGTTGTTCGTCTTCAAATAGAAGAGAACAATAGAATGAATGAGGCCAAAGTTGCTAAAGGTAAGATGGAGGCTATGGTCAATCTCGCCGAGGCTAGCACGAGTGGCACCAAGAGAAAGCATTCCGAAACTGGCGGGAATGCTAAGAAAGGGAAGAAGAAGACCTCTAAAAGGTTCAAGGGGTCTTGCTATAATTGTGGCAAACCGGGCCACTTGTCAAGGGATTGTCGTCTCCCGAAGAAAGAGGCGAACAATGTTGACCATATGGACCTAGACTTTGCAGCGGTTGTCTTTGAAGCCAACGTTGCAAATTTGGAGGAGAACCCTAAAGCATGGTGGATAGATACCGGTGCTACCCGCCATATTTGTGGCAACAAGGAAAGTTTCTCCTCCTATACTCCCATCTCCGGAAGAAAGCTCTACATGGGAAATTCTGCGACCTCCGATGTTCAAGGCATTGGAAACGTGATTTTGAAGATGACTTCCGGAAAAGAAGTGACCTTGTTGGATGTGCTGCATGTTCCAGACATCCGTAAAAACTTAGTGTCCGGCGCTTTGCTTAGTAAGGCCGGTTTTAGACTAGTGTACGAATCCGACAAATTTGTACTAACCAAGAATGGTTTGTTTCTTGGAAAAGGTTACCTCGAGGAGGGCCTTTTTAAATTGAATGTAATGACTGTAATCCGCCATAGTGCGATGAATAAAAGTTGTGTTCCTTATGTTTACTTGTCGGAAAGTTCTAATTTATGGCATGATAGATTAGGACATGTAAACCTCGACACCATTAAGAAATTAGCGAGACAAGATTTAATCCAAATGACTAAATCCGACTCGACTAATAGGTGCGAAGTTTGTGTTGAGGCAAAAATGACTAAGTCACCATTTAATGTCATACAAAGAGACACGACTCCTCTCGAGTTAATTCACACCGACATATGTGATTTAAAACTAGTGCAAACTCGAGGAGGTAAAAAGTACTTCATTACATTTATAGATGATTGCACTAAGTATTGCTATGTCTATCTCTTAAGAAGTAAGGATGAAGCCTTAGGGGCTTTTGAGACTTATAAGAAAGAAGTTGAGAATCAACTTAACTTGAAAATTAAGAAAATTAGAAGCGATAGAGGTGGAGAATATGAAGCACCGTTTGAAGGATTATGTTGGGAATCCGGCATAATTCATCAAACAACTGCTCCATATACCCTCAATCTAATGGAGTCGCCGAACGCAAAACCGTACTCTCAAAGAGATGATGAACGCGCTTTTGATCAGTTCAGGCTTACCCGACAACTTGTGGGGGGAAGCAATACTCACTTCTAATTATGTTCTTAATAAAATACCCAAGAAAGGTATTGATAAAACGCCCTATGAATTGTGGCATAATCGTAGGCCATGTTTTAAATACCTTAAAGTGTGGGGGTGTTTGGCCAAGGTTGAAGTACCTAAGCCTAAACAAGTCAAGATTGGTCCAAAAGACCATTGACTGTGTTTTTATTGGATATGCCAATAATAGTAGTGCCTATCGGTTTATAGTGCATAAATCGGACATTCCGGATATGCACGTAGGAACTACTATAGAATCAAGGAATGCGGTATTCTTTGAAAACATTTTTCCGGTTAAGGACAGGAAAGATGTAGGTTCTAATAAGAGAACACATGAGTCTACATCCGGTCCTTCTCAAATAGTAGATGAAGAGCCGAGACGTAGCAAAAGGGCAAGAGTAGAAAAGACTTTTGGTCCTAATTTTCTATCTTACATGTTAGAAAACGAACCATCAACTGTTAAAGAAGCTTTATCCGGTCCGGATAGTTCGTTCTGGAAAGAAGCTATTAACAGTGAAATAGAATCCATAATGCTCAACAATACTTGGGAATTGGTTGATCTCCCTCGATGTTGCAAACCATTAGGTTGCAAATGGATCCTTAAACGGAAGTATAAGGCGGATGGATCTATCGAAAAGTACAAAGCTAGGCTAGTTGCCAAAGGCTTTAGACAGAAAGAGGGATATGATTTCTTCGATACATACTCCCCTGTCACAAGGATCACATCTATTCGTGTTCTCATAGCTATTGCAAATGCATAATCTTGAGATACACCAAATGGATGTGAAGACTGCTTTCCTAAATGGAGAACTTGATGAAGAAATTTACATGGAACAACCCGAAGGGTTCGTGGTTCCTGGTAAAGAACGAAAGGTGTGTAAACTTGTAAAGTCCTTGTATGGACTAAAACAAGCACCTAAACAATGGCATGAGAAGTTCGATAGAACCATGTTATCGAATGGATTCAAGATCAATGAATGTGACAAGTGTGTCTACATTAAAGAAACATCTGAATCATTCGTTATCGTTTGTCTTTATGTAGACGACATGCTCATAATGGGAAGTAATCATGATTTGATCATGAATACCAAAGGCATGTTAAAGAAGAACTTTGACATGAAAGACATGGGATTAGGCGATGTAATATTAGGGATAAAGATCTCTAGAACATCCGAAGGATTAGTTCTTTCACAATCCCATTACCTAGAGAATGTTCTTCGGAAATTCAATGTCTTTGATGACCCTCCCGCTAAGACACTGTAGACTTGGCTCTACATTTAGCCAAGAATAAGGGGAACCAGCTTCTCAATTGGAATATGCAAGAATAATTGGCGATCGATGTACTTAACAAATTGTACTCGTCCAGACATTGCATATTCAGTGAGTAAACTAAGTAGGTTCACAAGCAATCCTAGTACTGATCATTGGAAAGCACTAATGAGAGTACTAAGATATTTGAAGTATACATTAAACCATGGGATACTTTACAAGAAATATCCAGCATTATTAGAAGGATACTGTGATGCCAATTGGATATCGGACACCAAAGACTCTAAATCCACGAGTGGATATGTATTCACAATAGGTGGAGGAGCGTCATGGAAATCCTCCAAACAGACTTGCATAGCCGGATCCACGATGGAGTCTCGAGTTTATCGCTTTAGATAAAGCCGGGGAAGAAGCGAGAATGGCTTAAGAACTTCCCTGGAGGATGTTCCTTGTTTGGAAGCAAACCTGTGCCTGCGGTACTAATCCATTGTGATAGTCAATCAGCAATTGGAAGGGCACAGAATAGTATGTACAATGGTAAGTCTAGACATATTCGTCGTAGACACAATACCATTAGACAGTTGATCAAGAATGGCGTTATCACTATTGATTATGTGAAATCATGTGATAACCTAGCGGATCCGTTTACCAAAGGTATAAATCGAGATCAACTATATAAACTGTTAAGGGAATGGGTTTAAAACCCACAACAAAAGAACTTATAGCGGACACTCAACCTTGAGAAATGGAGATCCCGTGCCCTTGGTTCAATGAGACAACCAAGTTATAAGTTCTAGTAGAGTTACTTGGAAAGCAACAACTCGGTTTATTAACCTGGAGATGTTGAATACTCATTCCCGAGAACATCCAAGTACAAGCACATGCAGCAGTGGTAAGGATAAGTTGAGAAAACTTTTAATGATTTCTATACCTTCGGGTGGAGTAGTGCATGATACTCCTTATAGTGAGAATCACCTATATAAAGCGAGAGGTAATAAGGCCGCCTCTAAATGAACGCTTATGAATGAGATACGGTCCAGGGCCAAAATGGACAAAACGTGAGAACAACAATTGTTAGAGCTGTTATTATGTGAGTATTATTGTCTTGGTATACACCCGACAGTCACTGGTTCAAAGCGACTCGCTACCAAATGGCTAGTATATCCGATAATATTTCACTAGGGAAGATTCAAGGCCACAAGCTATCTATCCCGATGTAATAATAGTTCGCCGGAACTTTGGACGAAATTGCATTCATGCATTAATTGTCATTCATGTGGGGGATTGTTGGAAATGGGTAACGAAAAGTTATGTTTGACTTAACGTTGACCTAGATTTCTAACGGAAGTTCGTTATGTGTTAACGGAACTAGTTACAAAATGTATTCTACATTTGTTGTAGATTATTAAACTTATTTAATGTCTCAAAACCATTTAGGGTGAATGAGAATTAATGACAAGTGATTTTGTAACTTAACGGAAGTTAAATAAAGGGTTAAAGTTAACTTGGGTTGACTTGGACTGATCCAAATTAGTTTTGGGTCACAACTGTTCTCAAAAAGGTTTCGTGACCTTTCAGTTCTGGGCTTCAGCGCGGTCGCGCTCCAGCCTAGAGCGGCCGCGCTGATTTAAGGTTAAAACTTGGCCTGGTCTCGACATGAGAGCGCGGTCGCGCTCAAGGCAAGAGCGGCCGCGCTCGTGGGCGGTGCGAACGGGTTTGGCACCTCTTGGAGTGAACAGCCATGAACCCTTTAACTCCTTTTAAATAGTTTCCCTCCGAATTTCAATTACAATATACAGTCATTTGAGCCTTCCAACCCTCTAGAGAGATAGATTAACATAGCCTAATCATATCATCTTGTTGCATCAAATCCTTTCAAGTCCAAAGTTCAAAACATCGAGTTGTTCGTTAGATTAGTTATATTGGAGTGCTCCTTATAACTGATAGTAAGTCGTTTTATCTTACGAGAGTTTTGTCATACCTAGTAAATAAGCTTTTGATGCGGGACAAATAACTCTTACGGAGATTGTATATAATACAAGACTCGACTTGTTTCTAGTTTTTCCCAATCTCCGTTATTTTCTCCGTCAGATTTTCTGTTAAGTTCTTGAGAAGCCATAGCATTTGTCCAACAGGAACTATGATGGTGATGTGGTTTGGGGCGGCTTAGGGTTTTGCCGCTAGGGATCTTAGCTCTGATACCATGTTAGAATGTGGAGAGGAGTAGGATTATAATTTATATATTATTTCACTCTCATCTTTTACAATTGTCCAAAATACCTATTTATACTAATTTTAGAGTCCTAATTCTAATAGGAGATACAATCCTATGTATACACAATAATTCTTCTTTGACTAGAATTCTTATTCTAGCTACATATTCTACTTTCCTACTTAATTAAGGAGTCTTCCTAAAATACAATGCTAACATTAGGAAACAAGTATTTCCTTGCAAGCTCGATCCGCTCCATCGGTCTAGATCCGTTTCACTCGGTCCGATCCATCTCGCTCCACCATATTCTCCAACTTATAACAACATTAGAACCGCTTAATAGAACTGTTATGTACAAAAATAATTTATCTCTACTTTTTTAGATTCACATGCCAATCTATATTGATTTATTGAATACTTTTATTCATTTTTTGGTTGGTGGAAATATATAATACCTTTTGATTTCAATGGGGAATGTTTATTTCCTGAGTTTTTACCCAGTACCGTCATTCCTTTTGTGGATGAGATGGGGATGGGTAGATAGCTACTTTTTGGGCTTTTAAGTTCATTTTTCAATGAACATATTTATTTATCAAAAGAAAATGTCTCCATCATAATCACTCCGTCCCATAATAAGTGTCATAATTTCCTTTTTGTTCTGTCCTAAAAAAAAAAGGTGTTCGCCTTTTAAAATTAAAGAAATAGTTCTGGTGCAATTTTATCATGGTACAAGCGATAGACAAACAAGTAAAGCACATTTCTTCAAATTATTAATCATTGTTTTGCTTTTCTGGTTGTATAGCTGCTGAGGATTAATTTGGGGCTAGAGAAGACTAAGAAGAATAGTGGTTAGAGTTAGCTTCAAACTGGTATGTGCCTTTGTGCATTACATGCGTTGTTGAGTACCTTTATTTCTTATAATTTTCTGCCTTCTATGAGCTTATTCATATAGTATAATGAACAATCTTTGTTACAACTTGGTCATGATATCACTTTGTTTTAGTCGTAAGGTTAATGGTGCGCATGTTGTATTAGGTTTTGTGTGTTTCTGCGTGTAGGGATTGTGTATGATGAAGTTTGAGACAAACTAATTCCTAAAACCATGGGGAAAGTAGCAGCATGGAGTTTGCTGCAGAAGGTGAAAAATAGTTTGAGTAGCACAATACCATGACAAAAAAGTTTGTGTTTCTGTAGGAAAAAATTAAGTTTAATACACAGATGGAGCGAAAATGATAGACACTAGTCCTTTTATTCATAAACTTACATTCCATTGAAATAACTAAAAAGAAGGAATAAGTGAGAATAAAATTTGGAAAAAAGAGGAAAAATCAAACTCCATTATCCACATGTCCCTTTATTCATAGACACTAGTCCGTTTATTCATAAACTTACATGTGATATCCCATCTCACATCGGAAATATATGGGAATTTAGTGTGATATATAGAAGGCTCATGCACTACTACTAAGCATCAAATCATTCATTAGATTTTTGGAGGCCTGTGTGTGGTGCCTACGTAGCGGTCGGGCTTCGGGCTCGGATCGTTACAAATGGTATCAGAGCAGAACCCCGGCCTTGCCTGTGATGGGCTGTGGTTAACCCAAATGAGGAGGTGTTTAGTGGGCCAGTGTCTGGTGCCTACGTAGCGGTCGGGCTTGGGGCTTTAAGTCGTTACATTACATTTCATTGAAATGACTCAAACAAGTGGCCAAATTGTTACTCTAATCTCCGTGTAGGACTTCTTCTCTCTCGGTTTCTTCTTTCTAAATACCAACAGACTTTAGAAACAGCAATTTGTTCAACGTTTTTATATTACCATCTGCTCCACCTATTACTGGACAGTATAGGAACGACAAAATTAGCTAAGCCAACTAATAATTTTGAGAATCAAGATAACTTTGGGAATCTATTCAAAGAAGTTTTTATATAAAAATTACATCATAATGTTCTGAAGAACAAACATATAAATAGAAAAAGAAAAATAACTGATTGATCTAATCTAACTACCACCAAATAACTGTACAATGTAACTGCATAAGGTCAAAAAATGAATACACTTGACACCCTTCGATTGTCATCAGCTTAACACATTAACCCTTCATTCCACCATTCTCATCATCCCCCCTCAAGTTGGAAGGGGTAAAGATATTTAGCACTTGCAACTTGGAAAGTAAAAATGCCAAATCTTTAGAAGTATGACCTTTGGTGAATAAATCTGCTAGTTGGTGAGAAGAAGAAATATGAAACGTAGAAATCATGCCTTGATTAAGTTTCTCCCTGACCAAGTGACAATCCATTTCAATATGTTTTGTGCGTTCATGGTAGACTGGATTAGCAGCTATATGCAAGGCTGCTTGATTGTCACAGTGAAGAGGAATTGGTTTAGGAATGAGAATAGATAATTCCTGAAAAAGGGAAAGAAGCCACGTCAACTCACAACATGTATTCGCCATTGCCCTGTATTCAGCCTCCGCAGAAGATCTAGAAACAGTATTTTGTTTCTTGCATTTCCAAGAAACAAGAGAAGTGCCCAAAAAAATACAAAAGCCAGTGATTGATTTTCTTGTGGTAGGGCAAGCACCCCAATCAGCATCACAATAGGCAGAGATAGTGAGTGGAGATGTTGAAGGAAAGAATAGACCTTGACCTGGATCTTTCTTTAAGTATCGAACCAATTTTAGGGCTGCTGTCCAATGTGACTTCCTTGGAGATGTAACAAACTGACTAAGGATGTGAACTGGATAAGATAAATCAGGCCTTGTAATAGTAAGGTATATTAATTTTCCAACCAATTGTCTGTAAGAATGACTATCGGTTAAAAGAGGACTGTTATCAGTTGCAAGGCCATGATGCATAGCAATAGGGATTTCAGATGGTTTGGCTCCAGACAATCCTGTGCTTTGTAGCAGATCGAGGACATACTTTCGTTGATGTAAGCATATCCCGGATTTGTTTCTGGCTATTTCCAAGCCTAGAAAGTACTTGAGGGGACCAAGGTCCTTGATGTTAAAGGAAGAATGTAAATGAGATTTAAGGGAGTCAATTACAGCAGAGTTTGATCCTGTGATTAATAAGTCATCAACATAGACCAAAACCAATGTTAAGTCATCCTTGCCTTTGAGAATAAAAAGGGAATGATCACTTGATGCTTGATGAAAACCAAAAGAAATGAGACTGGTGGAGAATTTTTTATACCATTGTCGTGGTGATTGCTTTAATCCATATAGAGACTTTCGTAATTTGCAAACAACCTTGAATCCAGCATTAGCTTTTGGAACATTACTGGGATGATAACCAAGGGGGAGATCCATAAAAACATCTTCATTAAGGTCTCCATGAAGAAATGCATTTGAGACATCCATGTGGTGAAGATGCCAACCTTTTGAGGAAGCTAAGGCCAAGAGAACTCGGACCGTAGTCATTTTGGCTACAGGTGCAAAAGTGTCAAAGTAGTCAACTCCTTCTTTTTGTGTGAACCCCTTTGCGACTAACCTCGCTTTGTATTTGTCAAGACTGCCATCTTGATTGTACTTGATCCTGAAAATCCATTTACATCCTACACACTTGACATTAATAGGTAAGATATGTAATATCCAAGTATTATTTTTCTCTAATGCATGCAGTTCAACAGTCATAGCCTCACACCATTGGGGATACTTGATAGCTTGATAATAAGATTGAGGTTCAAAGGTAGATGTAATGTTACATACAAAATGTTTGTAATGAGAAGAAAGATGAGTATAAGATATATAATTACAAAGAGGGTACCTTGTCGAAGAGTTGATCTGAGGATTCTGCAGAATTGATGGAAGTCCTGAGTAATCTTTGAATTTTGATGGAAGTGTTCGATGTCTAACAGGTCTAGAGAGGATATTTAGACGATTGGAAGGAACCGGAGAAACATTATTGGATGGAGTGTGAGGATGATCAGAGGGCGCGAAAGAGGGAAGTGTGGAGTTAAGTTGGAAATTGGACTCAAGATTATTTTGAGATGTGGAGTGTGTCACAGTTGTTTCTGTATCAATGATGTTAGCAGTATCAATATGTGGGTAAGAGACAGGAAATATGGAGTCAGAAGTCATACTATTTGTTTCAGACACAATCAATCTCGTAATATGGAAAAATTGTTTCATAGAATTTAACATCTCTTGAATAAAAAACTTTATGAGAGGCTAAATTATAGACTTTATAAGCCTTTTTTCCATGAGGGTATCCTAAAAATAGACATTTGGTTGCCCTAGGACTGAATTTGTCTAATTGTAAGGATGAGTAGATGCATAACATAAACAACCAAATACTTTAAGTTGATTGTAATCTGGATGTTTGCCAAGAAGTGTGTGAAAAGGTGTTTGAAACTTTAAGACTGATGAAGGCATTCTATTTATTAAATAGGTTGCGGTCAATATGCATTCACCCCAAAATCTTATAGGTAAATGAGCCTGGAATCGTAAAGCCCTAGCTAATTCTAAGAGATGACGATGTTTCCTCTCCACTCTCCCATTTTGTTGCGGGGTACCTATGCAAGAACTTTGTGGTATTATCCCAAGAGATGCAAGAAGATTGTTCATGTCTGAATTAAAGAATTCGGAACCATTATCCGATCTTATTTCTTTAATGGTTGTATTAAATTGATTTTGTACCATTTTAAAAAACTTATAGAAGTAATCACAAACATGTTCTTTAGATTTTAAAAGATATGTCCAAGTGGCTCTACTAAAATCATCTACAATGGTTAGAAAGGAATTAAAACCATTGTAAGTTTTGTGTTTATATGGACCCCAAAGATCGCAATGAATAAGATCAAATGCTTTAGAAGAATGAGAAGTGCTAACAGGAAAAGGATTTCTAGTTTGACGCGCAAAATGGCAAATATCACAAGGTAAAATTTGAGGAGAATGGAGATTTTTCATAATAGGAATATGTTTCATGGAAGTTACAGGGATGTGGCCAAGTCTATTGTGCCATAATGTAAAATCACCAAGAACAGAATTACATATAGAATGAGATGGTACATCGGTGCTGAAAGAAAATGTGGGTGAAGAAGTGGATGTAGGTAGAATTAGTTTATAAAGACCTTGATCAATTTTGCCAATCCCCTTCAACCTCTTCGACCGAAGGTCCTGCAAAACACAGAAAGTTGAAAAAAATAGAAGGCAACAATGATTGTTAGTGGTGAACTTACTACCAGACAAAAGATTGAATTTAAATTCTGGTACAAAAAGAACATTGTGAAGAATGATATCATTTGTTAACTTCACATTACCAATATGAGTAATGTTAGCAATTTTACCATTCGGTAATCTGATGTGTGAGTTAACAGAAATAGGATTGATAAGAGAAGTATATGAGACGGTGATATGATCAGTGGCACCGGTATCGATAATCCATTCATGTGTGTGAGAGTTATAACTATTGAAGCATGCAGATGAAATAATACTCGAACAAAATACAGAATTACCAGCCATGTGTTCTGTAGAATTGTCATTATGCTTGTGACTGAGAATTTCCAGAAGTTGTTGTTGTTGAGCAACAGATAGAGAATCAAGCATGTTGGAGGGAATGAGAGATGGAGTGGGGCCATATGGAACGTCATGAGATACTGCATTAGCCATGGATTTACCAATGTTCTTTGGCATCCTACTCGGATCTGGCTTCACACCATACAGCTTGTGCCCTTGTGGAAAGCCATGAAGGAAGAAACACTTTTCCTTGGGATGTGAATTCCCTCCACAATGATCACAATAAAACTTGCCTTTAGGAATTTGTGATATTGTAGATGGCTTGAATCTGAAATTTTTTGTAGATTCAGAATTCTGATGAGTTTTGCTAAGAAGTGCTGTTGAAATATCAGCAATTTGGATTGAAGTGCCAGAAGATGTGCCACATTGTCTTTGACTTTCTTCTTGAATCAACAGTTGAAGGGCTTGACTAACTGATGGAAGAGGAATCATCATCAATATTTGTCCTCGTGTTGCAGTGAACGAGTCATTCAATCCAAGGAGAAATTGGTTTAATTTCTCAGCATTCTCGTGAATTTCCTGCAACGCAACGTAACCACAAGTGCAGTTGCACATACACTTGGGATAATGGGACAATGTACTCAATTCATCCCAAAGGCTTTTGAGTTTGGTGTAGTAAGCATTAACTGACATAGTACCTTGTGCAAGACTAACAATTTCTTTCTTTATTTGAAATAATTTAGGGCCATTGACTTGAGAAAACCTTGATTGCAAGTCATCCCAAATGTCTTTGGCATTTTGAAGGTAAACTACACTATTAGCAATGTCCTTAGAACATGCAGTGAGTAACCAAGAAATCACCATGTTGTTACAACGTTCCCAATGAGTAAAATATTTGGAATTTGACAAAGGTTTAACATGAACACCTGTTACTATTCCCAACTTGTTCTTTGCTATTAAAGCAATTGTGATAGACCTCTGCCATTTGTGATAATTAAAATCAGTAAGAACTTCAGTAACTAGCATCATACCGGGGTGATCGTTGGGATGCAAATAGAGTGGATGAGATGGATTCAACTGGATTGAGACTTCAGTGAGATCATAGACATCTGTATCATCATGGACTGCATTAGGGTCAAGAGTGACATTGCTTGGATTATTTGTAGAACTGGATTCGGGTGTGGCCATTGTTGATGTAATAAAGATTGAAGAATTGAGCAGCGAAGGAATTGATAACAGAGATCGGGTTTAAGGCTCTGATACCATAATAATTTTGAGAATCAAGATAACTTTGGGAATCTATTCAAAGAAGTTTTTATATAAAAATTACATCATAATGTTCTGAAGAACAAACATATAAATAGAAAAAGAAAAATAACTGATTGATCTAATCTAACTACCACCAAATAACTGTACAATGTAACTGCATAAGGTCAAAAAATGAATACACTTGACACCCTTCGATTGTCATCAGCTTAACACATTAACCCTTCATTCCACCATTCTCATCATATGAAGCCCACTTCGACACCCACCAATTCCACAATACTCACCCCTTTTTCATCTGCCTCCTCAGATGGAGCTGGTGGTTCATCATAAATGTAGCTTTTGTTCAACTGAATCCCGCATAAGTCCATATTTCCTCCAAAAGATTTCAGTGAAGGTCAACAATTGGGTACTTTGTGGGATCCTTCTTTCCGATCGATTACATGACAAGTTCAGGAAAGAAAGGAATGTAAGGTTAGTAAGTTCTGTGGGGATCTTTCCTGCTAGATTGTTCACAGACCAATCTAATGATTCGAGCTGTCTCAAGTTTCCAAATGATGCCGAGATTGAGCCTGTAAACGCGTTATGTGACATGTCTGATAAGTCAGTGTAGGTGAATATGGTCAGAATCTTCTGTTGGAAAAAATAGTTAGTTATATGTGAAGGAAATTGTGTATTTTTCTTACATGAATCGTTTGTTGTTTGACAAAGATTATTGTGGGTTCATGTTCCACGTTGTGAGAACATGAAAATGAAATATCTAGATGTCCAATTTGGTATTGGATGAGAAAGATATGATAGCTCAAAGTAAGTGGGTTAAAGTGTAACTTTTAGAAGTTAACACCACTATTATGTCCCATAATTCCTAGATTAATTGAGGGATTAATATGGATCATTACTTTGGAATTTGGGGTTACAAAGTTTGGTATTAAACTTCTTGAATAGAAAGTAATGAGTCTCATATTAATACTAAGATTAATTGGGTATTCATGAAAGAGTTAGTGGAGCTATAAGTAGAGAGACCCACAATAATGAAAATTGATTTCTTTTTCCATCAATTCTCCACCTCCCTCTTGCAATTTGTTATCTTCTTCCTTTGGCCTCCTAGATAAATATCCATGGTGATTTTGTCCAAGCATAGGGAAATTCGCTGAAAAACATAAGTGCAAAGTTGTTCCGGTTCATCCCTTCTATCCTGGAAGACTAACGTCTATTGAAGACCTCGAGCACTCGTAGTGAGGGGGCGAATTAGTCTTAAGGAGAATGTCTAACACGGCTCGGATTCAAGCAAATTCAAGACGACGACTTACGATTTTTCTTTGTTAATTTTTATGTTGTATATTGTATTTCAATTTTGTTGTAATTCTTTTTCTTTTGTGCTCGATTGTTTAGATTTGTCTAACAATCTTAAGACTAATTCCCTATTTGAGAAAGAATTACAGATTTGAAAATTCGGTGGAGCGGTAATCAAAGAAAGAGGTAAAAGAATTGGAAAACGATGGACGAGACGGAAGAAAATTCCAGCACGTTTTTTCAGTGATCATCTGTGGTAAAAAAATTATTTTCCCGTTTCTTTAACCGTTGGATCGGACTGAAATTTGGTGTGCATGTTCACGACTCAGAGGAGAAGATTCTGAACGGTGGAGATCGGATTTTATTATGTAGATATTAATATATAAATTTCGGAACAGAACAGTTTCTGAAAGAAGTAATGATGTGTTGACTTACGGATGAACATCAAGGATGTTGCAATGATTGTGTAAAATAGTTGTGGTGATGCCACTTCTAGTGTTTATACAATGAATGATAGATCTCTTATGGTTCATGAAAATCATAGTGAGAAAAATTGAAAAGTTCGATTGAACTAAATTGAGAAAATGAACGGTTAAAGATATCGTATTTAACGTTCTTATGATTCACAAGAATCATGTTGAGAAAAATTGAATAGTTCATTGAACTAAGTTGAGAAGATGGACGGGTAAAGATTTAGTCTTTAACGTTGCATTTTATAAATGAAAAGTTCTTTTGAACTAAGTTGAGAAGATGAACGGATAAAGATGTACTCTTTAACGTTGCATTTTATCAATAATGTATTGACAAAGATGATAGGACTTCTTGAAAGGAGTTGTTAAATCCTATTATTGTCAATAGTGACAAAAGTCACAAAGATAAAAACAATAGAGCTTCTTGAAAGAAGTTGTTGAATTCTATTGTTGTGAACATTGAAAAATGTTACAAGAACAAAAACCATAAGGCTTCTTGGAAGAAGTTGTTAAAACCTATTTGGGGAATATGTGACTAATGTCATAAAGATAAAAAACAATAAGACTTCTTGAAGGAAGTAGTTAAATCTTATTGTTGTTGATGATGACAAATGACACAAAATAGTTAGAATGAGAACTTCTAAAAGAAATTGTGTATTTTGTAAATGAGAATGTGATTTTCTCTAATTTAGAGGTACTTCAAGATGAGACCTTTAAAGTTTTGGAATAATTAACCTCCAACTATAATTCCATTAAGGAATTTAGAGGTTTATAAATATGAGTGGTTATAAGAAATAAATTGTGTTAATTCTCCTATTGAATTAGCAATTTATTCTTGGAGTTAATTCTCTAATTAAGTTAGAGAGTTATATTTGTAACAACAAAGTTATAATTGTTGAAAATTAAAACCAATGTTTGGTTTGTGTGGAGACAAATCTCTAATGGAATGTGGTTGTTTCAAGTTTTTCGGATCACCATAGTGAGAAGTTAGAAATTTTTGTTGGCCTTGACTTTAAGTGATGGCAACAAAAGATGTTCTACTTGACCACCTTGAACTTAGAGAGGTTTCTTATGGAA
Organism: Adenophora triphylla var. japonica; assembly: GCA_022495995.1. Classification (NCBI taxonomy): domain Eukaryota; kingdom Viridiplantae; phylum Streptophyta; class Magnoliopsida; order Asterales; family Campanulaceae; genus Adenophora; species Adenophora triphylla. The sequence goes on from JAFEMH010005523.1 coordinate 50,299, forward strand.
AATTCTACAAAGTTGGGTGAAAATGTAATAGATGTTCAAGCCGTGAGTGCGGTTGAAGCATGCGAATTTTTTTTATCGGAACTATATACTTAATGGATTGTCGGATTCATTATAAAACGTATATAGTACGAAGAAAATTGCAAAACATTTGTGGGAGTCGTTGGACTATAAATATAAAATCGAAAATGTGGGTGCATTGAAAATCATCGTAATCCGCTTTCTTGATTTTAAATAGTGGACTCCATAAATGAAATAAAAAAAAAAATCATACGGAAGAAGTGGAAATAGTCTTCCATGAAAAACCATGTCGAATGGATGGTGTTAAGTGAAATTCTCAAGTGATGACAATAATTGAGAAATTGCTTTCCACTTGAAAATATTTTAAAATCACCTCAAACATAATGAATGGAAATGAATGTTGAGGTGTGTACTATTCGTCTTTGTGTTGGAAAAGAGAATAGAACTTTGGAGAAAAAGTTGTATAACATTTCTTGTGGCGAAAGCAAATGTGATGAAGCATGCCGAAATGCTTAATACAAAGACAAAGTTGGTCAAACTTGTTTGAAATGTCAAAATCGTTTGAAAAGTCAAACGTGTTTAAAAAGCCAAACTTGTTTGAAAAAATCAAGCATATACCTTGTGTCTTGAGAGACAACTGTGATGTCATCAAGAATGTTATTCATGATGTTTGAATGAATGAAACGAAAGGGTATTTAAGTGATCAATAATGAGAATGAATATCTTTATATGGTCAAAATAGATTCAAACAAGACTTATCAAATATGTGCTTGAAGTTATAATCACGGCATATTGATGCTTGAGGTGTGAATATAATTCATACACATGATGGTAAAATGTAAGTTTTTACCTTTACCGTTGCTTGTTAAAAAGCAAAATGTTGAATCTTGTCTTTTTAAAGGAAAAGTTGGAAATCAACTTAATAAAGAGATAGTAATAAAACACAACTAAATGTGGTTTGTGTATAAGTTATACTAAATACTATTGATTGCATATGTATGGGTATGCTTACAATAGTTGTGATTATAGAATTCTTGTTTATGAATTCAAGATTCAATAATTGAATCATGAAGCCCTTCTTTCTTTAAGAATATGTTTCCGTATAAATTAAGAGATGAGGCAAACTCATTTAAACGGATTCATGATTCAATAAAAGAAAAAGAAAATTATCATGAGAAAATGATAAAGAAGAGGCATGACCTCTTCACAGCAAATGAGGTAGGATAAGAAAATTCTCGGCCCGGATTTTCTAACATCCATGCTAGAAAGTGAATCACAAAGTTATAAATACATTGAGCTTTTTGAAAGGATCTTTGTGGAAAGAGACCATTAAAAGTGAGATTGATTCAATCTTGGAAAATCATACTTAGAAACTAGTGGATTTACCTCCGAGTAGTAAATCACTAGCATATAAGTGAATTTTCAAAAAGGAAATGAAGACCGATGGAACAATCAATGAGTACAAGGCTAGACTTGTAATTGAGGATTACAAGAAAAATGAAGACCTTGATTACTTTTATACTTATTCTCTCATTACGATAACAAAGAGTTGTATTTGCAATTGCTGCATAGCAGAATTTGAAATACATCAAATAGATGTAAATAATCTTTCTAAATGTCGATTTATAAGAGAAAATTTACATAGAACAACCCGAGGGGTTTGTTATACATGAGCAATGAAACAAAGTGTCCACAATGTACATCATGATCAAATGGTGTTAATAATGAAAATTGACATTATTGCTAATTTTGGGACTACTCCGAAAATGTGGGGGTGGGTATACTTTGGAAAATAATTACCTTTTGGAGAGGTTTTCCCGAGAAAACAATGAGATGTCCATATGAAGTATGGAAACGTAGGCCTACGTACACTTGTTAATGTGGGGGTGTTTCGCAAAGTAGCAAGTCCAATTACCAAAGAAATTGAATTTGGTTACTAAATGGTGGATTATGTTTCAAGAGTTATGTTCATAACAATTGTGCATATTGGTTTGTTATATATGATTCATTAAGTTTGAATATATATAAAAATCAAAAGGAAATAAAATCAATGGAAATCAGGTATTGATGTCAAATTCATGGAAGTGAATATATGATACTTTGAAGTAAATAGATCAAAGTGTTGAAACGGTTCAAAAAAATGGAACCTAGAAGAAAATGTGCTAGTTTGCAAGTCATTGTATGACTTGAGACAAATACAAAGATAATGACATCAAAGGTTTGATTGTGTGGATTTAAACAAGAGTGACTACGTCACTTTGTTAATTAAATCCAAAAACGATATGTTAACTAAGGAAAAGTCTAGTCAATTTGATCTGTTGATTCAAATTCAAGGAAAACTAATAGACTTGTTGTTAAACAAGTCATTAGGTGGATATTCTTGAAATTTTTGAAATGATCAATATGGAATAGCTGGGATTTAAATGAATTTGAGCTAACAAGTATCAAATGGATAAAGCTTGTGTTAGCAAGATGGTATATTGCTAAAGTCGATTTATGATTGAAAAGACATATAGCAATGTGTGTAATGGTAGTCTAGACATTTATGTCTAAGACATAATACCATTAAATAACTACTCTCAACTAATTTGACATATGAAGTCAAATGATACACGGATCCGTTAATCAAAGGGTTAAATAGAGAGTTAGTTGAAAGTTCGATGAGGGGAATGAGACGTAAGCCTCTTAAAAGTTAAACACAGCGAAAAACCCAATCTAGATAACTGGAGATCCCAAGAACTAGATTCAATGGGACAACCTAACTGTTAAAAGACTTGCAGCGTCACTGTTGGGGAACCAACCCCAAGTTCATTCATGTTCGTGACATCCCGAAAGGACAAGGATAAGCTTATGGCTTCTAATGATTCTTACGCGTCGAAAATTCTAGTGGGGTAATACGGGTTACCTTTAAGAAATCACCTATGTGAGAGAGAAGTGGGGCCGCTTCGAGGAGAATTGTGTGAGGCTCAATTCTTAAACCCTCTCACAGAACCAGGCAAAATGTTCAGGGCCATGAATGAACATAGCTATGAGAATTGAACTATGTTAGGACGTTACTTGTGTCAAGTATATGATCGGCTATACAAAAAGCATAACGGTTCAAGGACATCGCGTCTACCGACTTGGGAGTAGAGTAAATATGCTTGTACGAGTGAAGGTTCAATGGGCATTCCCACACCTATCGTATGCAAGTTTTCGTCTGCCGGACTCTATCACTAAACTCGTCATTAATTTTTTTCATGTGGGGAATTGTTGGAAAAATTCGTTATATGTGAAGGAAATTGTGTATTTTCCTTACATGAATCGTTTGTTGTTTGACAAAGATTATTGTGGGTTCATGTTCCACGTTGTGAGAACGTGAAAATGAAATATCTAGATGTCCAATTTGGTATTGGATGAGAAAGATATGATAGCTCAAAGTAAGTGGGTTAAAGTGTAACTTTTAGAAGTTAACACCGCTATTGATGTCCCATAATTCCTAGATTAATTGAGGGATTAATATGGATCATTACATTGGAATTTGGGGTTACAAAGTTTGGTATTAAACTTCTTGAATAGAAAGTAATGAGTTTCATATTAATACTAAGATTAATTGGGTATTCATGGGAGAGTTAGTGGAGCTATAAGTAGAGAGACCCACAATAATGAAAATTGATTTCTTTTTCCATCAATTCTCCACCTCCCTCTTGCAATTTGTTATCTTCTTTCTTTGGCCTCCTAGATAAATATCCATGGTGATTTTGTCCAAGGATAGGAAAATTCGCCGAAAAACTTAAGTGCAAAGTTGTTCCGGTTCATCCGTTCTATCCTGGGAGACTAACGTCTATTGAAGACCTCAAGCACTCATAGTGAGGGGGCGAATTAGTCTTAAGGAGAATGTCTAACACGGCTCAGATTCAAACAAATTCAAGACGAAGACTTACGGTTTTTCTTTGTTAATTTTTATGTTGTATATTGTATTTCAATTTTGTTGTAATTCTTTTTCTTTTGTGCTCGATTGTTTAGATTTGTCTAACATCTTCACCAGTAGCATCTCAGCCTCTTTGTTCACTACTGTCACGCTGTCCACATAGTATCTTCCATCATCGGAAACTGCAGGTGACCCGCCTTTCAGTTTTTTGCAATCCTGCTCTGTTATCATAGCTATCCAGTTTGAGAAATTTCTCGAAACGTGACACCAGTAAAGTAGTTAGAAGCTAAGTCGATGATTTGAAGATTTGGTCAAACTCCAGTCGCCCCTATACACAGAATGTCCCCGTGTAACATGTTAGAGCGGAGATTAAGGACTCGCAAATCGGTACAATTCTTCAAAAAGCATGGAAAGGAATCATTTATGATTTTTTTCCTAGGTTTAACACCTCTAACATAGAGCAACGGGCTAATGATTCTGGAACTTCCCTTCCAATAGATTTCCATTCAAATTCAATTTTTTCAAACTACATGGACTCAAAGTCAAAGATAAATCAGGAATATTAGCACTGAGATTGTTATTTGCGACGTTTAGTACCCTGCCTGAGTGCGTAACTCAGTCCCAATAAACCTGGTGGAATCCTGCTGCTCAAAACATTATTAGACAAATCAAGAACAATTGCATGGCTTCGCACATTGAGTCAGGAATTGTTCGGGAGAGCATATTGTTTGAACAGAGAAGAAAGAAGTCGAGAAGAGGTTGAGACCAATATCAAGAGTGAGTGAAGAATTGAAATGATTGGCGGAATAATCCACATAGCCTGCACTTTATGGTAGTAGCGGGATATTCCCACTCAGTTGATTTTGTTGGATCTAACTATTACAAATAATTGAAAATTACAGAAAACTAAATAAAACAGAAATACACAAAAGAAAAGATAAGGAAAAGGATTTGTCGTTGAATTTCGAGTCGTGTGAAATCACACTCTCCTTAAGACAAATTTCGCCCCCTCACCACGTTATGCTTGAGTTTGTACGGAACGATTGCCTCCCAGGATGAAACGGATTGACCGGACGGTGGTTGCACAATAATACCTCCGGCGAACTGAAGTCAAATGTTTGGACGTTATCACCACAAATGCATTATGCAGGAGGCCAAAGAAATAGTTGATCAATATGCAACGAATTTGATAGTAGAGAGATTCTGGAGAATCTGTGTGTTCTTGTTGTTGTTGTGTCTTTCAATTTAAATATTTCCCAAAGGAAAAACTGCCCCAAAAAATTAAAACAAAGTTTTAATTTTCTTCATCAATGCCATTATTTACACAATCAATAGCCTTTTGAATTCCCTGCGGCAGTTACACAGCATTTAGGCACGTTTCTGGCGTTGGAACAGTTTCAGCGTATTCAGCTGCTGGGAACGAGGCACCCGCCTCGAACCCACCCAGGCGCCCGCCTCGTAGGTTCTTAAACGAGGAATCACCTACTGGCGTCCAGGCGGCCGCATGAGACATTCCAGGCGCCCGCCTCGCCTTGGTTCAACTGAGCAGCCTTTCTGCATTCCAGGCGTCCGCATGGGTCAGGTCCATGCGTCCGCCTCATTGGCAGCCTCGTGGGTTTGGAAAAAAATGCAAAAAGTGGGCTCGCGCGGACAGGCTATTTCGGAGCTACATTCGTGTCCGCAGGACACGCATGCACATGAGTTCGGTAGAACGAAGTCTATTTCGGTCCATGATTTGCACCCCCCTGTGCACCTGTGCGCGAGAGAGAGCCTCTATGTACCACAATCTTACTCCCTATTAAAGTGTAGGAGTATATAAACTAAGCCACTTTTCCATCTTTTTCCAATGTGGGATAACACATTTTCCCCTTTCCAACCCATTTACTTTGAGCTTTAATATCTCATTCATTTCTCAACCATTTTGGACAAATGAATATATGATTTCAATGTACTCATGGAGTAGAACACAATCCAACAATCAATTTGATCATTTAACAAACAACCCATTTAGGAAATAATACATTATTTCCTTCAAAACACATATTTTTCCAACAATCCCCCACATGAAGGAAATAATGAGGAAATTGGTGATAAAGTCCGGCAGACGAAAACTTGCATACGAAGATGTGGGAATGCCCATTGAATCTTCGCTCGTACAAGCATATTTACTCTACTCGCAAATCGATAGACGTGATGTCCTTGAATTGTTATGCTTTTTGTGTAGCCGATCATATGCTTGACACAAGTATCGTCCTAACATACTTCAATTCTCATAGCTATGTTCGATCATGGCCCTGAACATACGCCTGGTTCTGCGAGAGGGTCTAAGAATTGAGCCTCACACAATTCTCCTCGAAGCGGCCCCACTTCTCTCTCACATAGGTGATTTCTTAAAGGTAACCCGTATTACCCCGCTCGAATTTTTGGCGCGTAAGAATCATTAAAAGTCATAGGCTTATCCTTGTCCTTTCGGGATGTCACTAATAGGAATGGACTTGGGGTTGATTCCCCCACAGTGACGCTACAAGTCTTTTAACAATTAGGTGGTCCCATTGAATCTAGTTCTTGGGATCTCCAGTCATCTAGATTAGGTTTTCCGCTGTGTTTAACTTTTCAGAGGCTTAAGTCCCATTCCCCTCGTCGAGCTTTCAACTAACTCTCTATTTAACCCTTTGGTTAACGGGTCCGCTAAATTTTCCTTTGACTTAACATAGCCAATGGATATTGTGCCAGTTGAGAGTAGTTGTCTAATGGTATTATGTCTTCGACGAATGTGTCTAGACTTACAATTATACATATGATTGTGTGCCCTTCCAATAGCTGATTGGCTATCACAATGTATACATATTGATGGCACGGGCTTTGTCCATCTTGGAATATCTTCTATAAATTGGCGTAGCCATTCGGCTTCTTCACCACATTTATCTAACGCTATAAACTCAGATTCCATCATAGATCTAGCTATAACCGTTTGTTTAAAGATTTCCATGATATAGCAGCTTATGCTAATGTAAACACAAATCCGCTTGTAGACCTTGAGTCTTTTATATCGGATATCCAATTAGCATCGCTATATCCTTCAATTACCGTTGGATGTCTAGTATAGTGTAAAGCATAATCTCGAGTATATCTTAAGTACCTTAGTACTCTCACTATACCATTCCAATGTTCCTTTCCAGGATTACTTGTATATCGACTCAGTTTGCTAACCATGTAAGCAATATCTGGTCTAGTACAACTCATCAAGTACATTAGACTTCCAATGATTCTCGAGTATTCAACTTGAGAAACTTCTTCACCTCTATTCTTTGATAGATGTTGACTCATGTCTATTGGGGTTCTAGCAATAGCTAAGTCACCCTTGCTGAATTTCTCAAGAATCTTATCCACATAATGTGACTGGCTTAGAGCAAGTCCATTTGATATTCTTGAAATTTTCATCCAAGGATTACATCGGATAACCCCATATCTTCCATGTCAAACTTTGAGTTCAACATATCTTTAGTGGACTTTATCATTTTATCACAGCTTCCTATGATAAGCATGTCATCTACATAAAGACACAAAATGACGTAGCCATTTCCCGTGTCTCTAACATAGATACATTTGTCACATTCATTTATTTTAAATCCACTTTCCATCATGGCTTGATCAAACTTTTGATGCCATTGTTTTGGTGCTTGTTTCAAGCCATACAATGACTTTACTAATTTGCACACTTTATTTTCTTGTCCCGACGCAGAATATTCTTCGGGTTGCTCCATGTAAATTTTCTCTTCTAAATCCCCATTTAGAAAGGTTGTTTTAACATCCATTTGATGTACTTCAAGATTTCGTAATGCGGCTATCGCAAGTACAATTCTTATGAATGTTATTCTCGTAACCGGAGAATATGTATCAAAGTAATCAAGGCCTTCCTTTTGCTTGTAACCTTTAATTACAAGTCTTATCTTATACTTGTCAATTGTTCCATCCGTCTTCATTTTCCTTTTAAAATCCACCTATATCCTAGTGGTTTGCTTCCCGGAGGAAGATCCACTAATTCCCAAGTGTGATTTTATAAAATGAAATCAATCTCAGTTTTAATGGCCTCTTTCCACAAAGGTCCTTCGAAAGAGCTCACGGCCTCTTTATAACTTTGTGGTTCACTTTCAAGCATATAGGTTAGAAAATCTGGGCCAAAAGATTTTTCTACCCTACCTCGTTTGCTCCGTCGAGGTTCTACCTCCGCTTCATCATTTTCATCATGATGATTTCTTCCTTCTACTTCTTCTTCTTCTATTGAATCATATCTCCTTTTAGATGAACTTGCCTCATCTCTTTTGCACGGAAACACATTCTCAAAGAAAGAAGCATTTCTTGACTCCATTATAGTATTCTTGTGTATATCTTGAATTTTTGATTCATGCACAAGAAACCTATAAGCACTACTATTGTGAGCATACCCAATAAATATGCAATCAATAGTTTTTGGTCCAATTTTAACCTTTTTGGGAGGTGGTATTGAAACCTTCGCAAGACACCCCCATACTCGCATGTATTGGTATGATGACACTCTTCCATGCCACAATTCATAGGGGCTCTTATTTATTTTCTTTCGGGGCATTTTATTTAACACATAGTTTGCCGACAAGACGGCTTCTCCCCACATGTTATCCGGTAACCCCGAACTTATTAACATGGTATTCATCATGTCTTTTAGAGTCCGATTTTTTCGCTCGGCAACTCCATTGGATTGTGGGGTGTATGGTGGTGTTGTTACATGTTTTATCCCACGTTGAGCACAAATACCTTCAAAAGGAAATTCATACTCACCACCACGATCACTTCTTATGACTTTTATTTTCCGGTTGAGTTGATTTTCAACTTCATTTTTATAGAGAACAAATTTCTCTATAGCCTCATCTTTACTTTTGAGAAGATACACATAACAATATTTTGTGCTATCATCAACAAAAGTCATAAATTACTTATTGCCCCCTCGTGTTTGTGTTGACTTGAAGTCACATAAATCCGTATGAACCAACTCAAGTGGTTCATTATTTCTAACTACAGAATGGAACGGAGGTTTTGTAAACTTTGCCACTACACAAGTTTCACAATTATGTTTGTAGTCTATTTTACATTTTGGTATGCAATTCATGTTAATTAATCTACGTATAGTATCATAATTAACATGTCCTAGTCGACCATGCCACAAATTGGAAGACTCAAGCAAGTAAACGGAAGAATTATTCATTTCATTCATCTTAGCCTTAGTAGCCATTACATTGCCTTTTACAACCATAGCACTAAGCTTGAACATACCATCACAAACATATCTCTTGCCTACAAACATTCCACTTTTAGACAAAGTAACCATATCGGGTTCAAACACAACACGAAAACCATGCTTAATCAAAAGCGATCCGGAAACCAAATTTTTCCGGATTTCGGGCACATAGAGCACATTGTTGAGAGTCAACTCTTTCCCAGAAATCAACTTCAGCACCACCTTTTCTTGACCTTTCACATCGGACGTGGCAGAATTTCCCATGAACAATTTCTCACCATTTTCAAGGGCTTCAAAACTACTAAACATTTCCTTGTTGGAACAAACATGCCTAGTAGCACCGGTGTCAATCCACCACTGATTTGGGTTTGAACCCACCAAATTCACCACGGAAATTACCGCCGCCAAATGCATATCGGAACCTTCATTCGATATGACATCCACCATGTTTGCTTGCTTCTTTGGCTTTCTGCACTCGAAAGACTTGTGGCCCATAATACCACAATTGTAGCAAGTTCCACCGAACTTCTTCTTGGAGATTTCTCCCTTTGATTTCAAACTAGAACCTTTTCTGGGCACAAACTTGCCTTTGGCCTTGCCATTTGCCTTGACATTGGCCTTGGAGTTATCAACATGCTCCACCACATTGGCTTTTGCCACAAGAGGATTATTCACCTTCTTTTCCGCAATCCTATTCTCTTCCTCAATTCGAAGACGAATAGCAAGTGCCTCAACATTCATTTCCTTTCGTTTATGTTTAAGATAATTCTTCTTGAAATCTTTTCAAGCGGGAGGCAACTTTTCAATTATTGCCGCCACTTGAAAGCTTTCACTAATTACCATTCCCTCGGCATGAATTTCATGAATTATTATTTGTACCTCTTCCACTTGACTTTTAACAGTTTTAGAGTCCACCATTTTGTAATCGAGAAAACGGCCCACAATGAATTTATTTGTGCCCGCATCATCGATCTTATATTTATATTCCAAGGACTCCCATAGTTCCTTTGCAGTTTTCTTAACACTATACACATTATATAGCGTATCCGACAATCCATTGAGGATGTAATTTCTTCAAAGAAACTCCGAATGCTTCCAAGCATCAAGAGCCGAGATGGCTTGCTCATCCGTCTCATTCTCACCCAACTGTGGTGGATCTTCCTTAAGAAATCACGCCAAGTTCAAGGTAGTCAAATAAAAGAGCATCTTTTGTTGCCAACGTTTAAAGTCTTAGCCAACAAACTTTTTCGGTTTCTCACCATGGTGGTTCGAAACCGTTTGGACAACCACCCTTTGAGGGTTGGTTTTCACTCGAAGCGCTTCCTCCACACGAGGATTCCCGAAATTTTTCCCAGCAATGTTCCCATGGTGTTCGATTCAGTAGCCATCTGAAACGAAACAAACGATTTTAGTTCACTGTTTTAAAAAGTTTTCTTCCAACGAAGAGACAGAAATTTGTCTTAAGATTGTTGGATCAACTATTACAAATAATTGGAAATTACAGAAAACTAAATAAAATAGAAATACACAAAAGAAAAGATAAGGAAAAGAATTTGTCGTTAAATTTCGAGTCGTGTGAAATCACACTCTCCTTAAGACAAATTTCGCCCCCTCACCACGTTGTGCTTGAGTTTGTACGGAACGATTGCCTCCCAGGATGAAACGGATTAAACGGACGGTGGTTGCACAATAATACCTCCGGCGAACTGAAGTCAAATGCTTGGACGTTATCACCACAAATGCAATATGCAGGAGGCCAAAGAAATAGTTGATCAATATGCAACGAATTTGATAGTAGAGAGATTCTGGAGATTCTGTGTGTTCTTGTTGTTGTTGTGTCTTTCAATTTAAATATTTCCCAAAGGAAAAACTGCCCCAAAAAATTAAAACAAAGTTTTAATTTTCTTCATCAATGCCATTATTTACACAATCAATAGCCTTTTGAATTCCACAGCATTTAGGCACGTTTCTGGCGTTGGAACAGTTTCAGCGTATTCAGCTGCTGGGAACGAGGCGCCCGCCTCGAACCCACCCAGGCGCCCGCCTCGTAGGTGCTCAAACGGGGCATCACCTACTGGCGTCCAGGCGGCCGCATGAGACATTCCAGGCGCCCGCCTCGCCTTGGTTCAACTTAGCAGCCTTTCTGCATTCCAAGCGTCCGCATGGGTCAGGTCCATGCGTTCGCCTCATTGGCAGCCTCGTGGGTTTGGAAAAAAAATGCAAAAATTGGGCTCGCGCGGACAGGCTATTTCGGATCTACATTCGTGTCCGCAGGACGCGCATGCACATGAGTTCGGTAGAACGAAGCCTATTTCGGTCCATGATTTGCACCCCATGCGCACCTGTGTGTGAGAGAGAGCCTCTATGTATCACAATCTTACTCCCTACTAAAGTATATGAGTATATAAACTAAGCCACTTTTCCATCTTTTTCCAATGTGGGATAACACATTTTCCCCTTTCCAATCCATTTACTTTGAGCTTTAATATCTCATTCATTTCTCAACCATTTTGGACAAATGAATATATGATTTCAATGTACTCATGGAGTAGAACACAATCCAACAATCAATTTGGTCATTTAACAAACAACCCATTTAGGAAATAATACATTATTTCCTTCAAAACACATATTTTTCCAACAAATTTGCATGCAAGTCAAGAACAGCCAGATGAGAAATATCATAAGGTTCTTGGAGGTTCGCAAGCAGGTTATGAGAAAGATTTTGGTAAGCCAAATTCTGATTCCCCCATAACCAGTTTGGTAATCCTCCACCAATTATGTTAGCTGAAAGGTCTGAATAAGCCAAACTTTTACGATTCTTGAGGTTGGGGAAACTTTTAAGATTACAAGAAGCCAATTTCAACGTGTAAATATTAGGTAATAGATGTAAACTAGAATTGTCGTTTTTGACTTCAACTGTGTTCGATACGGCAGTGCCTTGCGGATGAGGTGGTGTATCATGTGATTGATGAAGAATCACCAACGAAGGTTTGGGAGATCTTGGAGGCCAGGTATATGTCGAAATCCTTATCGAACTAGTTACATCTTAAGCAAAGGCTGTATGGGCTTAAGATGGCGGAGGATTCAGACCTCGATTCTCACATCCACACATTTAATCAAATACTCAATGATTAGGTTAGGGTGGAGGTGACATTCGAGGAGGAGGACAAGGCTTTGATGTTGTTGAACTCGTTGCCTACTTCTTCAACATACGAAAACCTTGTTACTACGTTGATGTGGGGGAAGGATACTTTGGAATTGCAACCGGTCACAGAAGCTCTTCTAGCTTTTCATAAACGGATGAAGTCCGTTGATGAAACTGCGGGTGAAGGGTTAATTGTGAAGGAGAATCAGGAACGTGGGAGAACCCTGTCCCGGGATAATTCGTAAAGGCAGAATTCTCGTTCGCAGTCAAGGAAGAAGTATAAGGGGAATTGTTTCAAGTGTGGGCAGAAGGGGCACAAGAGACAGGATTGTCCAGTGAAGGGGAAAGGTAAATCAAGTTCTTCAAAGTCAGTTAATGTGGTTGAAGATTGCTCGAATGATGTGGATGGTGATATGCTCACGACTTCATCAGCTGTAGAGCACCCGATAGATTGCTGGATTCTGGATTCAGCATGTTCTTTTCATGTGACGGTGAATCGTGATTGGTTCGATACCTACAGGTTAGTTAATTCTGGTATAGTTACTATAGGTAATGGTGCTACATGTAAAATTGCTGACATAAGAGCTATAAGAATTAAAATGTTTGATGGTGTGGTTAGAACGTTATGTGATGTTAGACATGTACCAGAGGTTTCAAAAAATTTGGTTTCATTGGGTACCTTGGATGCAAACGGTTTTACCTATAAAGCTCAAGGCAGAGTTTTGAAAGTTGTTAAGGGTGCTATGGTGGTGATGAAGGGTGTGAGGGACTCTAAAAACATTTACAGGTTGCTAGGGAGCACGGTTGTAGGTGGAGTTACATCCGTAGAATCTGAGGTAGATGTTGATACCCTTCTATGGCATATGAGGCTTGGACACATGGGTGAAAGGGGGATGTGTGAACTTCATAAACGCAAATTGTTGAAGGGTGTGAAGACTTGCAAAATTGAGTTTTGCAAGTATTGTGTTCTTGGAAAGCAAAACAAGGTGCAATTCAAGACGGGTAAACATACAACAAAGGGCATCCTCGACTATGTTCACTCAGATGTGTGGGGGCCAGTTAGAATAGAATCAAGAGGTGGACATTATTACTTTGTCACATTCATTGATGATTTTTCGAAGAAGGTTTGGGTTTACTTCATGAGGCATAAGTCAGAAACTTTTGAGAAGTTCAAGGTGTGGAAAGCTGAAGTGGAATATCAAACAGGGAGAAAAATCAAGTGTTTGAGAAGTGATAATGGGATAGAGTACACAGATGGCGAGTTCAAGAAGTTCTGTCGAGAGCAGGGAATAAAGATGCACTACACAGTACGTAGGACACCACAGCAAAATGGTGTGGTTGAAAGAATGAACAAATCTATTGCGGAAAGGGCTAGGTGTCTATGATTCAATGCATGGTTGGCGAAGAATTTTTGGGCTGATGCGGTGAGTATGGCATGTTTCTTGATAAACAGGTCACCTAGGGCTTCATTGGATAACAAGTTTGCGGAGGAGGTATGGACGGGTAATGAGGTAGACCTCACCAATATTCGGGTGTTTGGGTGTCCTTCCTATGTGCATATTCCTGGTCAAGAGAGGTCGAAGCTTGACCCATAGTCAAAATAGTGTGTCCTTATCGGGTATGAAACAGGTGTAAAAGGATACAAGCTTTGGGATCCCAAGTCAAGCAAGGTGGTGATCAGTAGGGACGTGGTCTTTGAAGAAAAGGCTATGTTGAAGTGTACTCAAGATGATAAAGAGAAGGTGCCAGAAAACAAAGGGAGCGATAAGCAGGCTATTGAGGTGGAGTTACATGAGGATGAAACTGATAGGGATCTCACTCTTCCGGATTCAGAGGTAACTACACAAGAAACTAAAGAGGCTAGTACTTCAGTTGGGAGACCTAAGAGAGTAATCAAACCACCTGTCAGGTATGTGTTTGAAGACATGGCTTCATATGTTCTTGTTCTTAGTAGTGGAGACCCAAATTCTTTTTAGGAGGCAATAAATAGTCTTGAAAAGGATCAGTGGGTAATGGCTATGGCGGAGGAGATGGAGTCGTTATATAAGAACGATACATGGGATTTGATGGAGCTTCCTAAAGGGAAGCGTGCTATTGGTTGCAAGTGGGTTTTCAAGCGTAAAGAAGTGGTATCATAAAAAGAGGGGGGAAAGTTCAAGGCTCGATTGGTAGCAAAGGGATACTCGCAGCGAGAGGGGGTGGATTATAATGAAATTTTTTCGCCTGTTGTGAGACACACTTCCATTCGAATTGTGTTGGGTCTTGTAGCGCATTATGATTTGGTGTTGGAGCAAATGGATGTGAAAACTGCGTTCCTACACGATGAGTTAGATGAGCAGATTTTCATGGAGCAACCACATGATTTCACGAAGCCCGAGCAGGAGCGTTTGGTTTGTAAATTGAAGAAATCACTTTATGGGCTGAAGCAATCTCCGAGGCAGTGGTACACGAGATTTGACTCCTACATGGTGAGTATTGGCTACAAGAGGTGTGAGTATGATTGCTGCGTTTATGTGAAGAGCCTTGATGGTGGCTCATATATTTTTCTGCTACTTTACGTGGATGATATGCTTGTCGCGGGTAGAAGCAAGAATGAGGTCAATCAGTTGAAGTCCTTGTTGAGTAAAGAGTTTGACATGAAGGATTTGGGGGAAGCCAAGAAGATTCTTGGGTTGGAGATTCACCGAGACAGGAAATCTAGGAGATTGTGGTTGTCTCAAGCCGGCTATGTGGAGAAAGTGTTGGAGAGGTTCAATATGCGGGATGCAAAACCTGTGAAAACACCATTGGTGAGTCACTTTAATTTATCTGCCTCAGATTCCCCGAGTTCGACTAAAGAAATTCAGGGTATGTCAAAGGTTCCCTATGCAAGCGCAGTGGGATGTCTCATGTATGCTATAGTTTGCACTAGGCCAGATTTGGCGCAAGCTATTAGTATGGTTAGCAAGTATATGGCGAATCCGGGTAAACAGCATTGGAAAGCAGTTAAGTGGATTCTCAGATACTTGAAGGGCACTATGGGTTATGTCATCATGTTTGAGGGAAAGAGTGAGGAGCTTTCTGTTGTGGGGTATGTAGATTCTGATTATGCGGGTGACTTGGATCGGAGGCGGTCAACTATGGGTTATGCGTTTACACTCGCAGGTGGACCCATATGTTGGAGGTCTATGATTCAGTCCATTATTGCATTGTCTACAACGGAAGCGGAGTACATGACAGCTGTTGAAGCTGCAAAGGAAGCCTTATGACTTCGGGGCTTCGGGGCTTAGTTAAGGAATTGGGTATTCAGCAAGGTGGAGTGAGGTTGCTTTGTGACACTCAAAGCGCAATCTTTCTAGCGAAGAATCACATTTATCATCAACGGACGAAACACATTGATGTGCGGTTTCACAAGATCCGGGAGTTGATTGATATGGGTGAGGTTGTGTTAGAGAAGGTTCACACCACAGAGAATGCTGCTGATATGTTGACAAAGCCGGTTACTACTGACAAATTCAAGCATTGCTTTGATTTGCTGCACATCTCTAGCTGTTAGAGATGGGGAGATTCGATGTCTATACAGGATGGTTCAGGTATTGGTTCCTTGCATCTTCTATTGGGTTGGGTTAATGCTCGCCAAGGTGGAGATTGTTGGATGTGATGGCTCGATGTCCTGGCAAGAGGTGGGCTTTTTTGTTTGTGTTTCCTTAAATAGTGCGGACTAGGGTTTGTTTCTTAAGTATTTAAGGTTGTAACCCTATTAAGTAAAAGAACGAATGATTGACGGACGAATTAGAAATCAGAAGTTCATAACCCCAAATACAATCTCTCTCTCTCTCTCTCTCTCTCTCTCTCTCTCTCTCTCTTTCGATTCCCAATTGCTTTTGTGTATTGTTTTGTCAATTGCTTCTACTGCATTTCACAACAAACTGAAATGTTATTGTATGAAAGATTGAGAGTAGTAGGTTACCCATTGCATGAAAAGCTTTCAGTTTTACAGTGCCATTGAGGAGGTTAGATGAGAGAGAGAGAGGGAAATCAGCCTTTTTAACATAAAGAGAAATGGGAAAAAAAAGGTCTTTTAAAGTTATTACTACTTAAATCACGATCGCTCAACCATGAAGAGGATGCATTGGAAAGTGTAGCTACTAGACCATCAAAATGATTGTTGGACAGCCAAATAGTCTACAATGATGAGAGAGCAAACAGAGAAGGAACGCTCCTGTTAAATGAATTGAATCGCAAATCAATGAAGTCAAGATTATGAAGACCTCCAAAGTGATTGGAAGGAATAGGACCTGATAAGCTATTACGAGAGAGGTCCATGTGGACAAGATTCTCAGACATTGGAAACAAAGGCTTAGGACCGATGAACATGTTGGATGAAAAGTCCAAGTAAACAAGCTGTGTGAGGTTTGCTATTGCGTATTGGTCCTATGAAATTGCAACCCCCAAACTCCATCCTTACCAACTTCCCAAGATTTCCAACAGAACTCCCTATCCTTTCCGAAAAATTTGTACCTGCACCAAAGTTTGCAGGTATCCATTTTCAGGAAATTCTGGCAAAGAACCACCTAGATCTACATTACGTGATAAATCCAGAATAGTTAAATTTGGTGCCTTGAGAACCTTTTTGGGAAATTCTCCTATCAAACTACAATCATCAAGACACAAGACTGTCAAATCCTTGAAATCTACAAAAAAAAAAACTGGAACTGGAGAATTCCAGTGATTCCCACTTAGCTGAAATATAGCAAGGGACTGAAGCTTTCGAAGGGAAGAATCAAGAGGGCCTGAAAGAAAACAATAATGCAAGCTCAATTGTTTCAGATTAGGCAATGAAGACGATATCACCTGGCACCAAATGTATGCATTAGCTGATGTTTTGGACAAATTTCAACAAGTAAATTTGTTTTTGATGAATTACGGGCACAAATGGAATATAATTCACAAATCAAGATGGACACGAGGATGTAAGAAGGAAAACCTTTGAACAATAGTTCGCCGAAAAAAACCTCGGGAGGCTTTAGGAAAAGCCTACGTTAACCCAAAATTAATGTTATTGAGCTTAGTCGTTTTCCAGTACAAAGTGCAATGAGAGCGTAGAGTATAGTGTAACATGTGTACAGGTGCATTTTTAGGTGATTTATATACTTGAGAAGATAACTAAAATAACAAATTAAATGCAATCCCCATTCTTCCGCCTGGAATCACGTCTTCTGTGGATATTTTGCAGCCTTACTCCTTAGTTGATACTATGGTTGTTATGGCGTCATTTGACTGAGTCTCAAACGGTCATGAGGGTAGATTACTTATCCATAACTTTGTTCCTGAAAAATAGGAAGTATACAACAAACGATTTAAGGCGTTAGCTCAAGATGTAATTCAAGACGTTACCTCAAGGTGGATGATCGAGACATGGAACATGCTGAGTGAATTTTTTGGGGTAAAACAATTGCCCCCAAAATATTGAGGCTTTCCAAGTGGAATACGGAAAGGTTTAATGTTTTGCCATGTTTCGCTTTGTCATTGCAAGGGAACTAATGAGGTGGTTGGTTCGCGTGGTTAAGAAAAAATTAGGGCAATTATGGGCTTTTCGTAGGCGCCTATAACCGTCTATTCATATTTGCACGGTTTAAAGAAGGAAATTGAATTTTCCTTTCAAAAATCTTCGTCCAACCGGCACTAGGTTTTCTTTCGTTTCTCCGGTGAGTTCTTTCTCTTTTCTCCTGTTTTCTCTGTCTCTTTTGGTCGCCAAAAAATGGAAAAGGGTAAGAAGAAAGTAATAGACATTGATGTGCCTTTGCCTGAGGGTTTTAGGTGTCTGAGGTTTATCTGGGATACAGAGGGCGAACAGTGTAATTTCAACGCGTCCCACGCTGACGCTTTGAAGAGAAACAACACCTTTCCTTCGAATGCTGAGTTTTTTTATCCCCACTGAGGTGTTTAGCGCCGATTGCGTGTTCAATGAGTGGGTAGGGTTTTATGAGTACCCCTTCAGTGTAGGTTTGAAATTCCCTTTCCCTGCTTCTATCTCCCGCTTTTTCGAAATGACCCGGTTGTCCTACTGTCAATTAATGCCCATAGGATGGCACATTCTACTTACCCTAGATAGAATCACAACCGAGCATGGTGTGGTGGCAGGTTTAGAGGAGTTGGCATTTCTTTCTGACATTAGGGCATTTGGCAACGGTAGATAAAATTTTAGGGTTAGGCCGGATATGGATCCTTTGATTCTGGGTCTTGACGCGGCTGATAGGGGATGGAAACATAGATTCTTCTATGTGAGAAAAAGTATCCTGGAGGGAAGTGGAGATTTGGTGTCAACATGGAATCCTTAAGGTAGTCGTCTTTATCTAAGCATTTATCTATCGCGTCTTTCTTTATGATTATCATAACATGTTGATGACATGCGCTTTTCAGTTAGCAAGTTGGAAGAGTTTTTCCCACCCCTTGATGATACATCTGCCAATGTTGATCGGATCTTGAGTTTACTTCCTGAGGATCTATAAAAGTTTAAACCGCCATCTGCAGAGTTTGCCGGGATAGTGGCAAAGGAGGAGAAAAGGAAAGAAAGGGGGTTTCTAATAGTGCCAGTTTGAGTAGGATGTCATCTGGTATACTTCTTTTTCTTGCTTATACATCTTATTCTTTCTTGATTATGCTACCGCTTCTGATACTCTTTTTATGTAGAGACTCGTTCCAAGGCTAGTTTCGGTGTGGAGGATATCATGTCAGGTATCAGGGCGAAAGTGGGGATGAAGAAGGAAGAAGGTAAACCTCCTCTTCCGAAGGGAGAAAGCTCCAAGAGTGCAAAGAAAAAGAAATTGGATGACATAGAGATTGTGGCGGTTTCTGGAGAAGAAGGATGGCAAGTGGACACAGCTTTAACTAGCGTGGAGAGGATGACAGAAGAAGCTATGGACAAGGTGGTAACTGCTGCGCTTTTTGTGACTATTCTGACTATGTAACTTTTAACAAGATGTTTTATTTTGCCATTGCAGTACAAGGATTTGGTGGCTTTTCTGTTGAAGGAGATAGATACCAAAGAGGACGGAAACAAAATCATCACTCAAAAGCATAAATTTGAAGCTTTCAGGGCAGCGAAGGCAGAAGAGCAGGTGGAGAGGCAAACTAATGAACTTGCAAACCTAACGGCTAGGATTGCTCAAGGTGGAGGAAGAGCATATAAAGGAACTTGAGGGAGTGAAAGAAGGCTATATGATGGGCGCAACTAAATCTGTTATGGAAATCAGGATTAAGATGATGAAGGAGTTTGAGAATGGGCAACACATTAATCGGAAGATTGAGGAGGAAGTGGCTATGCTGAATGAGTTTCTAGGAGAGGCTCCTGATGCAGGTGAAGTTAGTTCCAAGGTGCAGGAATCCAAGGTGGTTAATCAAGGCAAGGAAGAAGAAGGAAGCAAGAAGGAAGGTGATGGCACGGGAGTAGAGGTTGTACCTGCAGTAGAAAGTTAAAAAACAATTTTATGTTTAAGTTTTTGAACAATGGTTTATGGTTCTATTTGTCATGCCTATGTTGGCATGCAAACTTTGGTTTTAAAATAGGGGGTGTCCCTAAAACATATTTTAAATTTTTGGTTTGTAAGAGGCTCATAAGAGTCCATACATTTGTTTTGAAGATGTGGGGTTGATTTCCACATCTTAGACTGCTGATAATTATTAGGTATTTCTTAACATGATGGTATTCTCGTTGTTTTTAACTTCCAGGAATATTGTTATGAACACAAGACAACACGTAATAGTGTTGTAACCATAATGCTAGTGATAACAGGTCTATGTTATAACCAATTTGAAAAGACAACATGTAACAATGTTGTAATCAATATGTAAAGATAACATGCAACGATATTATAACCAAGATGTATAGATAACAAGCAACAATGTTATAACCGAATGGTGATGACATGTAGAAATGTCATCTTTCTGTATCTCTTTAGGTAACATGTTTAATGTTACAACCCTTGGTTCACAACTTGAATTTAAAATAGAAGACCTAATTCATCTGACAAGAAGAATTAAGTCCGCTTTCTAAATCGAGTGTGAAAAACGTGCGCCCCAGCGATAATGTGATTATAAGTCCATAAATATACTTTGTAATGCTTTTGGATATAAATAGATAATGTACCTTATACTATTAAGGAAAGCCTATCCCTTCAAGGCATTTGACGTGTGACCCTTTGATGCCTTATATCCCTCAATGCTGAGAGGTATTCACCTTGCAACACATGAAACACGTTAGGGTTGGGTGTTAGCTCATCTAACACCCCTTCGATGCTTAAGTTAGTAAGGGTTTGAATTGAATAAAAGGAATAGAAAATTGGAACAAGATTCGATAAGAGATACATACCTTGACGTTAAAATTTTAATAAATTTTAACTTACATGTAGTAGTGCCTAAGATGTATAGTCCTTCACCTTCTACCAGTCTTATCCACCATAAAGAATCTTCTCAAGGCTCCTTCATAACCGGTTATTTATGATCATGCCCCACTGTACGGATTAGGTCAAGATGAAGGTGCATGATGTGGAGACCTTGTGTGATGTCGTTTTCCAAGACGTATTTTATCATATCCCGCTCTATTATAAACCAATAGTACCCCATCTTGAATGTTTGGTGAGGGTAATGACTTGCCCCTAGGACTGGTGCCATACTCATCAGCATGTAGACCTTTTAACATCTTCATCCTAATTTATTTGTTGGTTCTTGACACTTTACAACTTCTATGACACCCCAAAAGATCCTCTTTCGTAACTATGATTGGCGAGAGATAGAACATGCCTTCATATTTGTTTTGTAACATTCCTTAGAAGCTTGTTGGTCTCCCTTCATACTGATCAAGCCCCAAGGAATTGGCATCTTGACGCATTGATGGTACGTTGATGGGATGTCCCTCATATTATGGATCCAAGGTCTGCCCAAGATGACGTTATAAGAGGACGGGCAATCGATCACGCAAATCCTTTCCATAGAGTTTACCCCTTCCACGTAGATGGGTAACTTAATTTCCCCTATTGTCTGCTTAGTTTCTCCACTAAAACCAACTAGAACGGAGGAATTTCTTACGACTTCTGATATAGGAATCATCATTTCTTCCAAAGTGCTTTTCATGATCAGGTTGACTGAACTCCCGTTGTCGATTAAGATGTGTTTCACTTTGCATTTGGCGATTTGCAGGGTGACGACTAGTCCATCATATTGTGGGTCCAAGGTGTCCTCTTTATCATCATCGTCGAAAATGATTTGTTGTCCCAAGGAGTGATCTGGATGCCTAGTTGGTAGTTCCAAGTTATCTTCTTTGGAATCTTTAGCATGACGTTTTGCCTCGGAGTATGTAGTGCCACAAATGTCTGAACCACCGGTGATGAAATTGATCACCTTGGTTACAGGAGGAAGTGAAGATGGAGCGTCGACTACGGCTTTTTTTGTCTCAGTCCATCCTTTTCTTTTTCCAAGCAGATCCTTGAGGAGCCCCTTTGAAAGTAAGTAGCTAATTTCATTTCTCAAGGCGATGCAGTTGTCAGTAATGTGGCCAAAATCTTCATGGTAAGCACACCACTTAGACTTGTCCTTCCAAGGTGAAGGTTTGTCAGCTGCCTTTGGCCATCTTGCTTGCTACCCAAGTTGTCCATTGCGTATAGGAGTCCTGAAACATCAACAAAAAAGTTATAGTCACTAATCTTTGGATAAGATGTATCATCTTCATCATCATCTTATTCTACAACATTGATTTTAGAAGAGTCAGTTTTAGAGTAGGGTTTCCCCCTATTGGATCGATGATGAGAGGAGTCTGCCTTTTTGTTAGGATTACCATATGTAGGTGTCTTCTTTGACGCCTTGCCATGAACTATCTCGTCTTCTTCCAACCTGATGAAACGAATAGATCTCGTTCTAATTTCTTCCAAGCTCCTAGACGGGTACATGACCAAATCTTGGTAGAATGGTGTTTCTTTTTTCAGGCCCATCCTGAAAGCTTCGGTTGCCGTTGACACATCAATATGAGGGATGCTCACTGCTTCCTTGTCGAACCTGAACACGTAATCTTTTAGAGTTTCATCAGGCTTTTCTACCACCCTATAAAGGTCACTTGTTAGTTTTTCAAACACACGATTACAGGAGAATTGATTAAGAAACATGTTTAGTAATTGAGAGTAAGAAGAGATAGAATTCATAGGCTGATTAGTCAGCCACATCAAGGCGTGTGAGCACCCCAACCCGGGACCTAACGCGTATCCCGAGCTTGAGGAGCTCAAACTAGGAAAACCCATCTTAAATTTTTAAAACATTTATTTCACTTTAAAGGAAAACCAATTCTCAAACTTTCAAAATAAAGTCAACTGATAATATCTCCACTCGGAGGAATTTCAACAAATAATTCAATAAACCATAACCTGATTAATTACATTGAAAACCCTGATTAACATTGTTTAACAAAAGAGTTTGCCATACAACTTATAAAAGAGTAATACTTAAATAGGACTCCCTTCAACCCACTCATATACCTATCCTGACAAGCCCCAAAAGCAAGAGTCCAAACTCTTTCCCCGGCCTCACTGGTTCAGGTCACCTATCTCAGCAAAATCTAAAACAGTAAAAGGGAAGGGGTGAGAATAAATCTCAATAAGCTATTATGAATGCAGCAAGATGCCAAACAATATGCAACACATAGCATGGTTACACATAACACATTATGAAAGCGGTAAACACCTTACGTTACCTCATTTTACCTTTCCCGTCTGAACAATAAGTCGTACAACGTGGGAGTAAAACTCCTCTCTTTGGTGAATTGCCCCCATGCACCTTCACCGCTTATAGGACTCATACTCCAGAGATCCATATAAGAAAATAGGATACTAATATGACCCTTATTCAGAGTATCATATAATATCAGCGCTAACTGTAAAGCTTTTGGCTTAATACAGAAGCATTCCACCCAATCACCAAATCGAAGCGGTCTGTAAGGCTTCTGGCTCAATACAGTCGCTAGCACACCCACTCTGTGGCCACAGAGGGGAGAGGTCACAGGTATAATGAACCTTCAATCACTTATAGAACAAATCAATAATTGATTGAATTCCATTATACCCCCTGATCACATGTAATATCCAAGCACATAATAGTTACTTGAATTAAATCCACAAAAGGGATAATAATATAACAACATGGTAAATTATACTCATGTTAAATCAATACCATAGTGCAACATTCATTTAATACACTATGCATAATCCATCAATGAATATGAACTCAAGTAAGGTATCCATATAACCACATAATCCACACCGGGATACAATATAATCAACATGCCAGATAATCCACAACTGGGATACAATACAACCATATACCAAATAATCCACACTTGGAATACAACATAACAATACCAAATAATCCCCACTTGGGATACAATGCCACAATGTGATACATAAACATTTCTAACTAACGCAATAGTGTAATTATAGTCTCTACACTATCTAATCACCAAGGGTATGAGGCAAGTACGGCCACTCTAAACCATAAACTATTTCCATAATTCCATTTTGACCAAATAAGACATCATGGCCTAGTCAAGGTATTCTACTTTACCCTCGGTTAAAGAAGATTAATTCATATCCGGTTTGGATTAAGTTCCACTAATTTATAATGGTTAGGAATCATACCACTAGGTTGCTGGTGAAAATCAGCAAGAAAAGTATCTAAGGAGGATATGGTGACAAGGGCGACCGCCCATGTCACTTGGGCGACCGCCCAAGAGAGTTTCAAAGGAAATACAAGTTACTGCCCACATGGGCGACCGCACACTACCTCTTGGGCGACCGCCCAAGAGGAATTTCCAGGAGGCCAAGTTTCTGCCCACATGGGCAGCCGCTCACCCCCTCATGGGCGACCGCCCAAGCCCAATTTCAGCATTGCCCAGATTTCAAACTCCTTTTTACTTAGGTTCTTTTCCCTTTTTAAATCTCCCTTTTCATGATCACCAAAAGAATTCCCTAACTTTACAAAACTCATCCTAAATAATTTAAACCCACAATAACATAAACCTAGATTATTTACCACAAGATTTCCAACCCATTTCACCAACACATTTCAAGTTTAATTCTCTAAAACTAACTCCACCCATTTCTTACACTCTAAATCAACTTCTAAGAACAAGGGCATCATTCTATGTCATTTATCAATTTCTCAACTCCAAGAAGTTTTCCAAAGCATCAAATAACCATTTTAATAATAATAACAACACCAAATACTTCATAAACATTAAATAGAAGGGAAGATCATAATAATCACATCATTGAAAGTATACTAAATCCTTTTTCTACTTCTTTCTACCCAAATGAAATAAACTCATAATCTTTTTCAAATCAAAGTAAGATGTATATAATCACATACACTAACTCCATTAAAGTCATTAACATCTTACACTCATTATACCCTCATTTCTTCAACTTAAACCCCCATCTCATAACTAAAATCAATTCAATCTTAAATAACCATTTTAATCAAATAACATTATTCAAAAATACCACAATCATTTTATTTTCACAAAATATTCATAAACACATAAAGTGAGCAATATTTAGAAAGAAGTCATAATAACTTACCTTAGAATTTTAGGATGAAATGATGATCTTCTTAGCTTGATTAATTCCCCTAGATGCCCCAAGCACAAAAGTACAATTTGATTGGAAAATGGAAAAGATTTGAAGACTCTAGGAACTTTGGAAAGCAAGGCTTTCAAAGTAAAGCTTTCATGGATTTTTGGAGAAGGATGAAGATAATAATGAAGAAGGAATGAAGAGGATGGAGAAGGTATGGGGAGAGTAGGGTGGTCATTGACTAATGGGAGGCAAGGTGAGGGAATTAAGGGGAGGAAGTATGCCCCCCCCCCCCATACTTCCAAATTTTCGTTTTTTCCATTTTTAAAATAACCTTCCCAACCCATAATATTTTATTTATTCATTTTATTATCACTCCACCCTATTACTTTATTTTACTTTCAATTATTTTAATTCAACCAAAGACTTTAACTTACTTTCATTTTATCCCAAGACTTTAAAATTATCTCCTAACCGTATCAACTTAACATAAACATTAAAGGCATAAAATAAGCACATAAAGTTAACATTAATATTAAAAGCATATAATATGATACTAAAATTGAGCCTAGGGTTAGGGTCGTTACACTCACTCCCCCTTAAAGAAAATTCGTTCCGAATTTTAAAAAGACTTACCTTAAGGATCAATTAGCAAAGGTTACCTCTCACACATTTCAAATTAAAATTTTCACTTAGTTTCCTCAATGGCATGATTCTTCTATACATTTTCACAACCCGAATACTTTAGGATTTCAATTCCTGAACTGCAATTCTAATAACTCTCAACGGTACTCCCGCATAAGTCTAATCCGTCTAATCATCAATAGTGGAATAACTCCATATAAACGAGGGATCATACAATTTATTTCCCCAAAATACTTTATCTTTACACGGTACCAATTCAATGCTAAACTAAAAACTGCTATTATACGCAAACCCGCTAAGGTTAATTAAACTTTCCGAGTTTGAGAGGAGATCCATCACACACACACAACCTATTCTTCCAGAATCGGGATAGTCTTCTAATCTCTTCCTTTCGACTAATTAAATCCTCCAACTTTTAGGATGGGTAACAAACACCAAAAAGGGAGCTGCAAAAGATAAGGTTCCATTTAAATAACGCAAAACAATTGCAACCACTCTCGGGTAGGGGTAAGAAAATTCCGCTTTATCTAAGTTAACTTCCTCGAAACATACGCTATCACTTCCCATTTTGCATAATATCACAACCTAATATTCCTTTAATACACACTTAAAATTTCACAAAGTCCTCACATTCACTAGGTAAGGTAAGGATCGGATCTATAGCCAATCTATTCTCCCTCTCTATCAATATGATTCATCCTTATTACATCCTACACCATTTATACATCCTTTAGAGTTAACTAAAGCAACGACTTTACAATTCTCAAGAATTCCTTAAATTTTCTTCGGTAGCACTTGCTAACTCAAAGATCACGGACTCAATTCTCACAAGACCCATGGTAACATCCGAGTTTAAGACTATAGAACCCAAAATTTGGAATCCTCTCAAGCCAACTCACACCATCTAAACTTCTCAAACAATGACCTCTCACTAAAGGCAAATAACACCGTTCGCCAATGATCTTCATGATCCTCTCGTAACTTCTATTAAACAGAAAGGTCATCCATCATAATTACCATAAAGCCATCAAGATAAAGATTTAAAATTTTAGCTTATCCTACTCAGAATCAACATATGGGATACTCCGATGAAAGCATATTCACCATCTATTCACAACTAGCACATAAAATTTTTTAGAGGGACTCCTTATTCGAGTCTAGCACATACCAAATACCCTTCACACTTTTAATCAAAATTTTCTGCCTTTAACGCATATATAACAAGAATACCATATAAAGGTTTATCTATATCAAATACCAATATAATCAAATTAGGTATAGAAAAGGAGACTCATTTATTATGATAGTCTACCAATACACAACAACTACTTAACCATCCAGGTCAAGTATATCTCATAATCACAAATCGGTAATCATACGAAATCAGCTGGCAATACATGCTTAGCTATAACCACATCACCATCGTGGTAACCAAAGGAGATTCGAGGTATCCTCTCATAAGAGCAGAATCCTCTAACAATAAAACAAAATCTCAAGCAATGTATGCCACATAGAAGCAAAATGCTATGTCACACATAATGATATGGAACAGGATATATAAGAATATGATCCCTAACTTCTGAGACAGGGATTATACCTCTAGTAACCTCTGAGTAATCTATCTCTCCTGGACCCGAAACACATGCTGGACCATAGACCTTCTCTTTCGGTTCCCCTTCGTTATCTCTTTTGGTACCACCTCTTGTCATCCACCTTGCTGACTACTGCCTGAAGCTCGCTCCTGCTGCAACCTTGGGCAATTCCTCCTAAAGTGCCCCATCTCTCCACACTTGATACACTTGCCTTGCTTACTCCAACACTGATCTTCAGTATGTCCAATCTTCTTGCAAAAATTACATTTCATCCCATACTGTCTGGATTTTGGCCTAGGTGAAGAAGCTACAACAAGTTCCCCTCTCATATTCCCTGAAGCTGAAGTCCTCGGTTGTCCTCTAGTGATTTTGGATCCTTGTCCCAGATACTTTGGTTTATTTTTAATCCCACCTTCCGATTTTTCACTATTTTCCTCAATGCTATTCTCGATCTTATATGCTCTCTCTATGACTGTCTGATAATTGATGAAGCTATCAATCACTAATTTCTTCCTAAACTCAATCCTCAAACCTTTTACAAACCTATGAACTCTTCTCGCTTTATGCGACACCAAATGAGGGCAACACCTAGCTAATTCCTCAAACCTGACTGAATACTGATTCACCGTCATGTTCCCTTGTTTTAGTCCTAAGAATTCAATCTCCTTCTTATCCCTTGTAACCATTGAAATGAAATAATCCTCGAACTGCTGGGTGAAATTATCCCAAGTCTGGGGTGTATAATCCCGCTCCCAACTTCCCTTCAATATCTGCCACCACTGTTCACTGACCTTCAAGTTTGAAAACAGCATACCTAACTTTCTCTTCGTTGGGACATTCTATAACCTCAAAAATCCTATTCATTTTTGCTAACCATTTTTCTGCCTTTAACGGATCCGGATCTCCATTAAAGCTCGGTGGATTCATCTTCACAAACCTTTCCAATTCATCACTTTGACATCCTTTAGATTGATTCAGAGCTGACCCTCGAGTCTCCATATTCTGTACAAACATCCTGAATAATTTCATCATCTCTTCATTCTGAATTCCACCTATACCCATATCTCCTTCATTTCCTAGAACCTTTCGCTGATCATCGTTGCTTCCGGCCATTAGAACGAACTCCTGCATTAAACACTCGGCGTCAATTACCACACACTCCCCCTTAATTTAGACATCTACCCTTGACCTCTAAACTAAGCTCTGATACCAACTGTGAGCATCCTAACTCGGGACCTAACGCGTATCCCGAGCTTGAGGAGCTCAAACTAGGAAACCCCATCTTAAATTTTTAAAACTTTTATTTCACTTTAAAGGAAAATCAATTCTCAAACTTTCAAAATAAAGTCAACTGATAATATCTCCACTCGGAGGAATTTCAACAAATAATTCAATAAACCATAACCTGATTAATTACATTGAAAACCCTGATTAACATTGTTTAACAAAAGAGTTTTCCATACAACTTATAAAAGAGTAATACTTAAATAGGACTCCCTTCAACCCACTCATATACCTATCCTGATAAGCCCCAAAAGCAAGAGTCCAAACTCTTTCCCCGGCCTCACTGGTTTAGGTCACTGCCTCAAAGACAATCTAAAACAAGAAAAGGGAAGGGGTGAGAATAAATCTCAATAAGCTATTATGAATGCAGCAAGATGCCAAACAATATGCAACACATAGCATGGTTACACATAACACATTATGAAAGCGGTAAACACCTTACGTTACCTCATTTTACCTTTCCCGTCTAAATAATAAGTCGTACAACGTGGGAGTAAAACTCCTCTCTTTGGTGAATTGCCCCCATGCACCTTCACCGCTTATAGGACTCATACTCCAGAGATCCATATAAGAAAATAGGATACTTATATGAACCTTATTCAGAGTATCATATAATATCAGCGCTAATTGTAAAGCTTTTGGCTTAATACAGAAGCATTCCACCCAATCACCAAATCGCAGCGGTCTGTAAGGCTTCTGGCTCAATACAGTCGCTAGCACACCCACTCTGTGGCCACAGAGGGGAGAGGTCACAGGTATAATGAACCTTCAATCACTTATAAAACAAATCAATAATTGATTGAATTCCATTATTACCCCTGATAACATGTAATATCCAAGCACATAATAGTTACTTGAATTAAATCCACAAAAGGGATAATAATATAACAACATGGTAAATTATACTCATGTTAAATCAATACCATAGTGCAACATTCATTTAATACACTATGCATAATCCATCAATGAATATGAACTCAAGTAAGGTATCCATATAACCACATAATCCACACCGGGATACAATATAATCAATATGCCAGATAATCCACAACTGGGATACAATACAACCATATACCAAATAATCCACACTTGGAATACAACATAACAATACCAAATTATCCCCACTTGGGATACAATGCCACAATGTGATACATAAACATTTCTAACTAACGCAATAGTGTAATTATTGTCTCTACACTATCTAATCACCAAGGGTATGAGGCAAGTACGGCCACTCTAAACTATAAACTATTTCCATAATTCCATTTTGACCAAATAAGACATCATGGCCTAGTCAAGGTATTCTACTTTACCCTCGGTTAAAGAAGATTAATTCATATCCGGTTTGGATTAAGTTCCACTAATTTATAATGGTTAGGAATCATACCACTAGGTTGCTGGTGAAAATCAGCAAGAAAAGTATCTAAGGAGGATCTGGTGACATGGGCGACCGCCCATGTCACTTGGGCGACCGCCCAAGAGAGTTTCAAAGGAAATACAAGTTACTGCCCACATGGGCGACCGCACACTACCTCTTGGGCGACCGCCCAAGAGGAATTTCCAGGAGACCAAGTTTCTGCCCACATGGGCGGCCGCTCACCCCCTCATGGGCGACCGCCCAAGCCCAATTTCAGCATTGCCCAGATTTCAAACCCCTTTTTACTTAGGTTCTTTTCCCTTTTTAAATCTCCCTTAATTTCATGATCACCAAAAGAATTCCCTAACTTTACAAACCTCATCCTAAATCATTTAAACCCACAATAACATAAACCTAGATTATTTACCACAAGATTTCCAACCCATTTCACCAACACATTTCAAGTTTAATTCTCTAAAACTAACTCCACCCATTTCTTACACTCTAAATCAATTTCTAAGAACAAGGGCATCATTCTATGTCATTTATCAATTTCTCAACTCCAAGAAGTTTTCCAAAGCATCAAATAACCATTTTAATAATAATAACAACACCAAATACTTCATAAACATTAAATAGAAGGGAAGATCATAATACTCACATCATTGAAAGTATACTAAATCCTTTTTCTACTTCTTTCTACCCAAATGAAATAAACTCATAATCTTTCTCAAATCAAAGTAAGATGTATATAATCACATACACTAACTCCATTAAAGTCATTAACATTTTACACTCATTATACCCTCATTTCTTCAACTTAAACCCCCCATCTCATAACTAAAATCAATTCAATCTTAAATAATCATTTTACTCAAATAACATTATTCAAAAATACCACAATCATTTTATTTTCACAAAATAGTCATAAACACATAAAGTGAGCAATATTTAGAAAGAAGTCATAATAACTTACCTTAGAATTTTAGGATGAAATGATGATCTTCTTAGCTTGATTAATTCCCCTAGATGCCCCAAGCACAAAAGTACAATTTGATTGGAAAATGGAGAAGATTTGAAGACTCTAGGAACTTTGGAAAGCAAGGCTTTCAAAGTAAAGCTTCCATGGATTTTTTTGGAGAAGGATGAAGAAAATAATGAAGAAGGAATGAAGAGGATGGAGGAGGTATGGGGAGAGTAGGGTGGTCATTGACTAATGGGAGGCAAGGTGAGGGAATTAAGGGGAGGAAGTATGCCCCCCCCATACTTCCAAATTTTTTTTCTTTCCATTTTTAAAATAACCTACCCAACCCATAATATTTTATTTGTTCATTTTATTATCACTCCACCCTATTACTTTATTTTACTTTCAATTATTTTAATTCAACCAAAGACTTTAACTTACTTTCATTTTATCCCAAGGCTTTAAAATTATCTCCTAACCGTCTCAACTTAACATAAACATTAAAGGCATAAAATAAGCACATAAAGTTAACATTAATATTAAAAGCATATAATATGATACTAAAATTGAGCCTAGGGTTAGGGTCGTTACAAGGCGGGACCGGATAGAGTTGATCCAAAGCCTCTGCACAAACACACTTTCTTAAGATGGTGGGGAATGCTAATGATGTCCATCTTTTCTTGGTACAAGGCTATGTGTTCCGCAGGGTCAGTTGTGCATCATATTGTTTCATGGGAGGGACTTGAAATCTTTTAGGGATCTCCACCCCAGCTGTGGCAGGAACAAAACGTGAATCATGATGGCTGGTCGGAGATGCTTGGTTGAAGGGTAAGGTGACTCCTGGAACGTTCATGAGAATATCCTTGATCTTTTGTACTTCCCTTGCGAGGGTGTTATCTGCAACAGGGTTAGTGGCAACAAATGGATTTAAAGGAGTACCAAACATATTAAAACTCCCTGTTTGCTCCATAGGAGGTGGGGTTGCAAAGGTAAATCAGATTGATAACGGAATTGGTCCGGTGGTGACAGTGGTGCTTTCAGTTTTAACAGCGCTGGACATTGTGACATTGCCTTGCTCATTTATAGTGCTTGGTCCAGCACCTGGAAAGAGTGTTCTAGGCTGCAGAGGTGAAACCTCAGGCATGCTGACCACAGGATCGTTGCGTCTTGAAGCTAACATCTCGTTTTGCAACCGGCCTATCGAATTGAATATCATTTCGTTGGTGTACTGTTGTACTTCCATCTGATTCTTCAGCTGATGCATCATGGTGGTTATATTGGTTATAATTCCCATTGATATTCCAGGAAGCGTCATGGATGAAGAATCCCCCAAGTTAAGCTGTTGGTTTTGAGACGTAACAGCACTGGACCCAATAGGTGAATGGATGCTAGACGTCATGGACAAGCTTGACGTGTTGGTTCTTGCCCCAGTCGTGATGATGGGTGTAGACATTGCAGAAGTAGGATTGCTCATCTTGATTGGAATCTAAAAAATTAAAGTTTCTACAGACGGCGCCAAATTGTTTTGGACAAATTTCAACAAGTAAATTTATCTTTGATGAATTACGGGCACAAATGGAATATAATTCACAAATCAAGATGGACACGAGGATGTAACGAGGAAAACCTTTGAACAATAGTTCGCCGAAAAAAAACCTCGGAAGGCTTTAGGAAAAGCCTACCTTAACCCAAAATTAATGTTATTGAGCTTAGTTGTTTTCCAGTACAAAGTGCAATGTGAGCGTAGAGAATAGTGTAACGTGTGTACAGGTGCATTTTTAGGTGATGTATATATTTGAGAAGATAACTGAAATAACAAATTAAATACAATCCCCATTCTTCTGCCTGGAATCACGTCTTCTGTGGATATTTTGCAGCCGTTACTCCTTGGTTGATACTATGGTTGTTATGGCGTCATTTGACTGAGTCTCAAACGGTCATGAGGGTAGATTACTTATCCATAACTTTGTTCCTGAAAAATAGGAACTATACAACAAATGATTTAAGGCGTTAGCTCAAGATGTAATTCAAGACGTTACCTCAAGGTGGATGATCGAGACGTGGAACATGCTGAGTGAATATTTTGGGGTGAAACAACTGACATTTCAACGCAATCCAAATAGAGTGCAGTAAGTCTCGTGAGGTTCATAAGAAATTTGCTTAAGTTTGGATTTTCCAGTGTAAGCCTAGTACCTTCACCGCCGAGCATATTGGCGAGATCCAGAGAAACTAACCTTGTCAGGCTTGCTAATTCAACCGGGATTTACCCAGCAAAAAAACATTCTGACAAATTTAGATACGTCAAACTCGTAAAACCTAATGGAATATCAACAAAGTTGAAATTGTTGCCAGCCAAATTAAGGCTCAACAGATTATTGAGCTGGAAAAGGCTGCTTGAACTGTCGAGTCCTCCCGTGATTGATTCCCATACTGTCACAGGTTACACCTGGCCAATGACAGGACTCATATTTGGTGGTTTTGTTCCATTCGACAAGCTTGGTTGAAGCTGATATTGAACACGAGGCTGGTCTTTAGTTGGAGCAACAATGTTTACTATTCCTCCAAACATTGAGAGGAAACTAAAACAACAGTACTATTTTGGTCAGATTTAAACAATTTAATTTAGGTTAATGATATTGGGCATAATGGAATATAGAACTTGAAATTCAAGAAGTTGTGACAAAGGATTTAATGAAGAAAGTCCTTGAACAACTTGTTCGCGGGCACAAAACCTCGAACGATTGAATTTTATTAATTATGATGGTAGAATTTTGAGAGTAGAGAGAGAGTATTACCAAGTGTCCCCAAATACATGTGTTGAACTCCCCTTAAATACTATGAAAATAAAAAAGATAACAAACTAAATCTATTCCTAAAAATCAGGCCAGTTTGTTGAGGTAGATGGTGATAACGTTGGACTTGTGTTCTAGATATAGGACTCGTGTTCTTTGACCTGGCCTTGGAGTCTTCTCTACTTGATTAGGGTTCCTGAAAATAGGATCAACGTAACGGCCCTGCAGATTGCGATCAATCAAGATACAGATTCAAGATGTTAAACCAGGATGTAGTGTCAGGTTGTAAAATATTGTTTGAATTTTCTATCCCAAACAACTGCCCCCAATTTTCAAATTTTTAAAGGGAGTTTAAAAGTCAAAAATTAAAATCGCTGGCATCCACGATCAATTAAGTTGGGCGGTTGGGACATAACGGTTTCTAGGCGCACAGGTAGTGTAAGTACCCCAACTTGGATCACCCTCTTCCGAACACACGGGAAACACCGCAGACTCACAAACGCAGTCTCGAAGACCCGTGACACTCAAAAACACTCAAAAACCCCCAACCAAACCAAGGGAGGGACCTTTCTGGGCCAAAAAGGGACAAAAGGATTTTTTAGGAATTTTTCAGAAATTGGAAAAGCATATATGGTCCGTACGGACCTCTTTGCTTCAATGATTACTGAATCCCCTTAAAGTCCAAGTTATTCCCTCAAATCCCGGAATGCATCATTACTGAAATACATGATAGGTCCGTACGGACCTTATTGCATGACAGATTGGTCCGTACGGACCTTCTTGTCACCAGACATCATAATTTCAGTATCCTCTTAAAGTCCAAGTTATTCCCTCAAATCGAGGAAAACCAAAATCTTGGATTACGAGGAAGGTCCGTACGGACCTTTTTGCACAAAATCTGGCACTATAAATAGAGGGCTCCCCCTCCCTCATTTCACACACCTCCCTCTTCTCTCCTCTCCCCCCAGCCTTCTGGCACCCCTCTAAGTCCTCTCGAGGCACTCCCGACCCCTTTCGGATCCTTCTGAGGCCTTCCGAGCCCCCTTGTGGTGCTCCGAAGCCTTTTCGAGCTCTCCCGCGACGATCTCGCGCTGCCCCGAGGCACTCTCGAGGTACTCTGAGGCCCCTCGTAGTACTCCGAGGCCTTGCCTGGTCTTTCCCAAGGTGTCCCGGCTCTTTCCGAGTCAAACCGACGATTCAGGCCCACGCCGAACCTCTGCCCGAAGTCCAACCGACGATCCCAACCCACGCCGAACCTCTACCCGAGTGATCCCTGCGATCCCAACGCACGCCGAACCTCTGCCCGAGTGATCCCTGCGATCCCAACGCATGCTGAAACTCTGTTCGCAGACAACCGGCTCATCCCGAAGCAATCCCGGTCCGTCCCGGAACACTATTCCATCCTCAAACGCTATTCCCCCGCGGAAGACAGACACGAACCAACATTGGTAAGGCTTCCTTCCATTACTATTCCAATACATTTCAATAAAGCAGTGTACGATGTAGACATCCGATAAAGCATGCATTTTTAAAAGCACATACATACACACAATAGTTAAAGAATATAAGGGGTACCGAAAGACTCGTTTTTACGAGGCGACTCGGGTGAGCTCTAAGATTCTAATATTCTCTTCCCGAGGAGTCATCTGACCTCCGAACTCAAAAATCTCATCACACAAAAACAGTTTATTTTTAAACTGATGCCCTTTTTCAATGTTTTGGGCTTAATAAAAACGGCGTGGCGACTCTACAAGCAAAAACACGGCGAGACATTCTCCAACACCGCAAAACGGGAATGAGCCAGATGTCGGGGTGCGAACGCGCTGCCTATCGGATCCGGGCGACCATTCCCGAAACGCGAGCGAAATGCGAGATGACCGGGGGGACAACCCGCGCGCGAGCCGGATCCCGGGTAATTTCAGTTGGCGACTCTGCTGGGGATATTTTGCTTTAAAAATTTTTAAACAAAACAAAAGATTTTTAAAACAATGATGAGGGTCAAACTTTCATTCTACCCCTTCTCTTTAACTGTTGTGTGTGTGTGCATGTGCTTTACGTTTTTATTTTATAAAAAAAAATAAAAATACAAAAAAAAATGCATCAATATACATCTGTGTACATACATTTAAAATTCTTCAAAAACTTCTGTTTTACTCAGAAAAAGAATTTTAGAGACCGCACACTACTCGCACTGCTGCCTCGGTTACACTACACGCTACTCGCACTGCTGCCTCGGTTACACCGCAAGCTACGCGCACTGCTGCCTCGGATACACTGCACAATACAACCCTTAACCCGGGGTGGTCTTAGTTGCAGTTTGTTTGGCCTTCCTACGCCTCTCGGACGCGCACGGGATCATCCCAAACATCCCATCCTAGCCAAGCGTCAACCCTGCACGTTTGAGTCTTGAGTCACACTCTGTCCAGACCCGGTTGGCTTTTACTTAGTCCGTGTCATACAAGCCTGGATACATATCCCATGCCGGCCATTTTCTGAGTCGAAGCTCGGAACTCAAGATCCCTTGCGCAAGCAAAGCGATGAAAGGTCATGCTAAAATCTTGACCTGATCTTGATTTTCCGAAGCTACACCCAGACGATGTTCCGTCCCGGATATACATCCATGCCCACATGACACCATGTCATCAAGCCTTTAATACGTCAGCCATGACGATATGACCCAGCCACCGCCTAACGTCACAGATCCCTTGCGCAAGCAAGGTAAAGAGAGGTCATGCCGAACTCTTGACCCGATCTTGACTCAATGGCCGGCTCGGTTCACTATTCACATGGCTAACGCATTAAAACGAACATGACAGGCTCGGTCCTTAGGTTCGGTTTTTTCTTTTAGGCCGGTGGAAACCGCTTGCCCTATAGGACCCTCGCCCGGGGCTGTCCACCCTGGGATGTCGAAATACAGGTGCAAAACGAGGGGCTTATAGCCGCACAGATGGTCTCCACTGACCCAGGATCTAGCATAGTTGCGAAAAAGAAGAGCAATCTTTTCCAACCTACCTAGGACTCTGAGAAAACATGTTTTAAGTAAATTAAAACAACAAAAAAATATAAAAAAAAATAAATAAAAGAAGCGAAAACCGCATGTCACGTGAGCTTTCCCCTTTTTACCCCGAACGGCCTTCCCGTGTCTAAACCTTGCCCATCACCCTCCTCCAGTGAACCAAGAGTGATCGAGAATACCCGGGAACTACTCTCCCCGTGTCAAAGCCGTAAGGTCCAACACCTTTCCCACCACAGTCACCAGGGCAGTCCGTCAGCTCCCCATGGCCAAGTCAGTGGATAACAACAAGGAAAACGGGACCTTACCCCCGATAAATTTCCCAACATTGGAGGAAGTTTGGCAAGTCATCATGGCTCTTGAGAAATTCCAAGGCAAACAACAAGCCTGGATCGAAGGTGCCATGCACCACTTCGGAACGTTAGCCACCCCCCAACTACCTGGGGCTCCCAAGGACATACCTGCTCCTGCAGCTTCTAACGTCTCTCATTGTATCCCAGAAGTCAACATGTTGCCCTCGTACAAGCCATGCAGTTACGACATAAAGCCACAAGACCCCCTGGGGGAAGACATGCCCATTCAGCATCCTGAGGTCCCGGTACTACCGCCGAACAACGAACACATCTGGTGGGACATCTGCGATTGTACTGCTTGTCTGGAAAGGGACTTCCAAGATGAAATAAATGAGGATCGCCCTCGAAGAAAGAAGAAACCCTCTTCTCAACAAAAACTGAAGAAAAGATACGAATCCGGCGATCCCACAGTTGAAACCCTCGGAGAACCATCAGGAAAATTTGACTACTACGTCATCTACTCCAGCAAATCTCCTCAGCCTAGCTCTGCACAAGGCCACGGAAACATCTGCTCCATTATCAGCTGGGACGAGCTCCGCACTGCCACCGACGGCCCGAAGGTCCAGATACCTCAACCCCTGTCTTGGGAAGATCTCAAAGCCACTGTTGATGCTTCAACAAAAGTAATGACGGTCAACGAACTGAAATGCGCAGTATGGCCCTTTTCCAACCAAGGCCCTCTCATTACAGAAATAGGAGAGACGAGCAAAGCAGCAAAACCAGAGGTGAACGTACTGACACGTTCCGGTCAAATCCCGACAAATCCTCCACGGGCAGACAAAAGGCCAGCCATACCTGAGCCACGAACTGAAAAAGGGCCCTACGCCAAAGAAGCCGAAACCCTTGACCCGAAGGCTGAAGATCCTGTCTTAACTCAGCTCAAGCGTACTCAGGCTAACATCTCACTCTGGTCCTTACTCACTTTATCTTACCCGCACAAACTCAAGTTGGAAGAAAGCCTGGCCCAGACCATGGTTCCTATCATGGTGACACCTGATGAAGCGGTTCAGATGATCGGCAAAGTTCACTACAGCAACATCATCACTTTCACGGAGCTCGATCTCCCAAAATTTGGGGCTGACCACAATGAGCCTCTCTACATAACAGTTCAACTGGACGAGCGCCGTCTCCCTTGGGTCTTGGTAGATGGGGGATCATCCATGAACGTCCTTCCATCCAAAATGATGGATTTGCTAGGGATCAAAGCAACTGATCTGAAACCCTCCACTCAAGCCATCAGGGCATATGACTCAACGTCTCGCCTAGTCTTGGGAATAGCCACCTTGAACCTGTGGTTCGGAAAACAGATGGTCCCAACCGACTTCAAAGTCATCGACATCCCGATCACATTCACTACCATTTTGGGACGCCCTTGTCTACACCAGATCAATGGGGTGGCATCCACCCTCCATCAGTGCGTAAATTTCGTCCAAGGAACAGATCTTACCATCATCTACGGTGATATCATAGTCACCGAAGGGACCGACACAGACGGCGTCCCAGTCTTAGAGATCAAACACGACAATGATGGCATGATGCTGACAGGGTTCACCATCGAAAGCCCGAAGGCTCAGGTGTGCCACATAGACTCCGCCTTTGAGTGCAGGACCGAGATCCCTCCCCCGATGAAAATGATGAAGCGCATGAGCTACATCCCGGGGCTTGGTTTGGGAAAACGCCATCAGGGTACCCAACAAATCATCAATATCAAGGAACAGAATACCCTTCATGGCCTGGGATATATTCCTACTCCCGAAGACGCTGTGGAAGACAAACGAGCAGCACGGAAACTCTCTGCCAATGGCAAAAGAGGCTTGCACGCAATCTCCGATCTTCGCCCTTACAGCTTCGACATGACAAAGTACTTCACAAAGAAAGATGACAACTTGAATGAAGACACAGAAAAGGGAACAGAGTTGATCAATGCCAAACAAAGCTGGCCGACAACCATGGACAAGCTCCAGCGGAACCTGGCAATATTCAGGGGCCTCAAGCCAAATCCCGTCAGAAGAGCATTTCTCGATGCACCAACTCTGCCGGGACACACGACCACCACTATTCACAATGAATTTTGGTTCGGGAAAACCCCCTCTTATGCAGAAAAACTCAAAAAACTCTCTGTCAACACCCCTGCCCCCAACAAGCGGGATGAGTCTGCATTCGAGCTAGCAATGCCCAAGACAAGAGCGGAAGACTCCACAGACAATGCTTGGAACGAGCCCCTGCTCCACCTGCTCTTCAACGAAGAAATCGAGATGCCAGATGTTAGGTCCCAAATGGTAGGAATCAGGCTAGAGGGGGGCGAATAGCCTGTTAAAACTTTTTGCTGAAAACTCTTAGTCTTTGAAAAGGTTGTAGGCAACACTTACTAACCGGTAGATTAACTTTGCACAGCGGAGATTACGGTTAGGTAGATATACAACCGGTTAGGTAGAGTTTCAAAACCAGTAAGTTAAAATCCTCATGCAAACAAAAGCAAATTATATTTCCAAGTGAGACAAACAAGTTAAGCAGTAAGTTGAGTCAATAGGTTGTGATCGGTTGAGAGAATATCAACCAGTTACAACTACACAAAAATAAATAAGCACACAGAAGAATGACACAATGTTTAAAGAGGTTCACAGTGTTAAATAACTGCTACATCCTCTACCAAGTTTGGTCAGAACTTGGATTTGTGAAAGTGCACTACTATATTAATGGTTCTTACCTATTACAAGTTGCAAGACAATGATTGAAGGCTGCCAATCTAAAGGTGACCACTAACGGATCGTGCTATAATAATGACCAGGTGTTTTCTAGAGATGTGCTCACAAGTTGAGCTAATTTCTCTAGGGTGTTGTGTGTGAATCAATCAATGTGTTCCATTGGTAGTCTAATGAAGGAACACTACAGTATTGATTGAGGTGCTCAGTGTTTAAGTCCTACAGAGATGTCTAGTGAATAAGGGGACTTGTATTGAATGCCTTGAACTATGGAGTTTTCAGGTTGGTAGTTCAAAGCAACTCACTCTCAAGAATCATAAATGCACCAACCTTCTTCAATGCTCCAGGCATGCTTGCTTTACCAACTTTAGCTAAAGTAGGTTGCTGGGTAGTTGGAAGCAATAAATGCTTCGGTTAGGTTAGGCTGAGGGAAGCTTGCAGAGAAAGCTTTAAACCGGCAAGGAAAGAGACATAACCTGTGAAGGTTACATCAGCTAGGAAAGGGGCAACCGGTTAGGAAGCCACATCGGTTAGGTAGGCACACCGGTTGAGTGATCAACCGGTTAGGTAGCCAAACCGAGTAACTCACAAAAATCAAAGAAGCAAGTCTTCAAGTCTTCAAGTCTTCAAGTCTTCAAAACCTTGAGAAAGTTACATGATTTAAAACACTGGCACTAGCACTAAGGGGACCTATCATACATAGAAAAATTCTATTTGGTCTAACTAAAATTAGGGGTCCACATTAATGCATGTTGTGATTGGGTTTAAGCAATTCTAAACTTAAACATATATTTGACTAACAATCTCCTCCTAATTGCTTAAGTCCAATCACCCTAGGTTAGCATCATCTTGACTTAGTAAAAGAATGACTAAAATTTTATCTTTTAAATATGTCATTCCCTAAGTCAAGTAACAACTTAGATGTAACCTGAGAAAGCTTATAGACAAATTGAAAGCTAAAATTAAAGAAAACAAATTAAGGTAAAAGATTTTTGAATGAGTAAACCTGCAAAATGAAACAGTTTGAACAGTTTGAACATTCAAAAACAATTAAAAGAAAATAAGGAAAGACAAGTCATTCAAAACAACAAAGTTTGAGGTCAAGGAAATCTCATTGATTAAGCTGCA
Organism: Adenophora triphylla var. japonica; assembly: GCA_022495995.1. Lineage (NCBI taxonomy): Eukaryota > Viridiplantae > Streptophyta > Magnoliopsida > Asterales > Campanulaceae > Adenophora > Adenophora triphylla. The sequence continues at coordinate 91,070 of JAFEMH010005523.1, forward strand.
ACTGGTTAGGCAAAAGATGGAAAGACAAGTTCATCATCGGTTACATTCTTAGATAGAGGCAGCCGGATCATCGGTTGGGGACTTGGGGTCTGCCGGTGGAGTAGCCGATGGACTGACCGGTTGGGTGCGAGATTTCTTTGCTGATTTATTGGCTTCCTTCTCATCTCTCTTCCTTTTCTTCCTAGCAGACTTCTCAGCATCACGGTCTGCTAACATCTTCTTGAGCACTTCATTTTTTGATTTAAGCTTGATCCTCTCAGTGTTGGTCTTTCTGAACAGAGAGGCTTGATCGGTCAACTTCTGGTTCAACTTCTTGATTTCCTCGGTAGCAAGCTTCAGATCGGTTTGGGCATCCTTGGCAGTGTTCATGAGCTCTTTATTCAATTGAGACAAGGCACCTAGCTGAGTTGAGAGTTCAGTAATCTTGGCATCCTTGTCAAAAAGATCAGCTACATAGTTAGCTAAGTCCTTTGCATATCTGTGCTCCATTCTGTCTAACCTCTTCTCTTCCTCCTCCTGATTGGACTTAACCATACTCGCAACCAAGGCATCATATAACTCACAAAGATCACGAACAACAACGGGTCAGTTGAGTTCTTCTTCAGGAACTGGTTGGGGAGCATCAGGTGAAGGATCAGCGTTGGCAACAGCATCACTATCAGTAGAGGAGTCAACGGTCGAGGAGCTGACTGATATAGCAGGAGGACCGGTTGGATGAGCAGCAACTATTAAGGCTTGAACCGGTTGGGGAGTAAAAACTTGGATTGCAAGGGACGGGTTAGGTGGAGAAAAGTGAACGGTAGGAGGCTTCTCGATTAGATGAGCAGTAAGAGGAACAGAGCGACCGGTAAGGGATGGAGTTGGAGAACCGGTAGAGGCATCGATTAAGGAATCGGTTGGAGAATGGACGTGAACTGGACCGATCCTAGAGACTTGACCGGTTGGAGAAAAGGTAATCTCCTCATCAACAGATACAGAGGAAGCAACAGAGGGGCTAAACAGTAGGAAGTCATTGGGATCAGAAGAGATAATTGAATCAGATTCAAGGCTAAGAGCAATGGCATTTTGAATGTCATGGGCTTCATCAAATGCAGAGGCAACCAGATTAGCAGCAGCTGAGGCCAATGATAAAGCATTTTGCCTTAACGGAATCAAAGGAATGACTCTAAGAGCAAGGAGAAGAAGGGAAGCTTGCCGAATGTTGCTCCACGGCTGAGGATTGCCATTTCTCATAATAGAAAGCTGGGTCACATTTGGCATTAACCCAACTCTGTGCGTGAAATCATAGGCCCATCTAAAAATTCTTAACTCCAAAACCTGAGAAATCCGGTTATTGACTGAGAGATAACGCATGAAAAGATTGGCAGAAGAGAAGGTACACTCAATCGGTCCAGAAGCAGTTTGAGCAACTCCTCCTTGAATTCTAATGTGATGAAGCCTTTAAGATTTGGAGGGAGAGAATATCGGTTTCTGCTTGGTTGGGAAGTTGGTGACCAACTGTTGATCGGTTTTGGAAGGCTTGACCGGTTGACCCTTGGGTGGAGGAAACCGTTTACGAAGTTTAAGCACAACCGGTTTTTGAGCTTTGAAACTGGTTTCCCCAGGGCCAACGGTTCTTGAGAGGTAGAAAGGAATATCAACATCTTTCTCTTTCAATTTCTTGACCTCTTGGGAAAAAGGAGGGGGATCAGAAACAATTTTATACTCGGCACGGCTAGAGATTTTCTCATGAATACCAAAGAGGGGAATACCATGAGAGGTTCGAGGAATGGAGGACTTGGTAGTGTAATAGTTTAAGGGAGAGAAGATATCTTTACGATAGAGGCAAGGATCGGCATAGGCGGTGAAACGAAGGATCTAGAATATTGAATTCATCATCATCATCGAAATTTCCTCTACCTCAAAGAAATCGGATTCGTCATCGGGAGTAGTAGAAGTGGGAGGCACGGGCGAGATCTCCTCCTCAATTCTTGGAGGGCTTGAAAGCATTGACTGAATTTCTCTCACTTGGCTATCAAGAATAGAAGCTTGAAGAGCCTGAGCAGTAGCCAGAGCATCGGCTCGGTCTTGCAGTCACTTTTCCTCCACATCAAATAGGCTAGCGCTACAGCCTGTTGCAAAAGAACATCATCGGCATCAATTGGTTGAGATACTCCAACTGGTTCAGTAGATACATCGGTTGGAGGGATTGAGACCGGTGGAGAAATCATCGGTTGAGTAGAGGCCGGTTTGACAGTATTGCCTCCTCCCAATGGGGTAACCGGTGATGTATCGATAATGCCTCCTCCTAGGCTTCTAACCGTTGCCATCGGTTTAGGAGTAGTGAACAATTGATCTGAACTCTCCATTCGGTCAGGCTTATCATCTCCATTAGAACTAGAGTCAGAACTTGAACTAGACTCAGCAATCTCCTCAGATTTTTCTTTTTCTTCCTCTTCATCTTCAAACATGGCATCAATCTCGGCATCAGTGACAGTGGGCCACTTGGTAGAGGTAGACTGAACAGCAGAAAAGAAATCGGCTAAGGAAATGTTTCCAGCCGCTTTGAGCTCATTGTCCATATCGAATAGGTTGTCCAACAAATCCATTACATTCCTTATTAATTGATTCTTCCTTGGGCCAAGGCAAACCGGTTCAGAGTCAAAGTTTGGGAGAGAATCAAATTCCATCTCATATCTCCCAGACTGATAATAGTCAGTCTCAATCAAAGTGTCTTCAGCTCCATATAGAATGGCAAAGTCTGCCCATACGGCTTGGATCATCATATCTGCCTCATTCTATCTTGAGCTAAGTAAACGACATTCCATTTGAGGGAAGGCGATCGAATAATTTGTTGTATTGTTTGATGAGACTGCGCCTGGAGGAGGAAAGATCATAATCTCTGAGACGGCATGGTCTGCTAAAGTACACACCTTTATCTTCATGTCGGCTCCCAAAGTCAATATAGTCTTGAATATTGCCGACCGATTCTAAAGACTTGTTGATCTCATGGAATTGAAGTAACTTGCGAATAAATGGTGGCAAGTGATCAATTGGATATACCCAATTAGGAGAAGGAGCAGACTGAGGGTTAAAAGACCAAGGATTGTTGTGGAAAATATGGAAAGTAGGATTCCTGATCGGTTGGCACCTTCGGTAAGTGGGATTGGAAGCATGACCGGTGATAGTAATGTCATCGGTCAAGGTATCGTGGCCAAGCAATCGATTGGGGATGAAGGGTATGAATGAGGAAATGTCGGCTTCTATTCTCTTCCTTCTGTCAGCATTTTCTTTGGCTATTTGGGAAGGAGTTTTTGGAATTGGTTTTGATTTTGAGGAGGTTGGAGGAGTGAGAGGCTTGGATGATTTTCTTGCTGTCTTCTTGGGTCGGATAACAGTGGAGATGGGTTCATTGTCATCAACATCAGGTTCTGGTGATTTTCTTTTGGCCGGTGAGGGGATCGGTTGAGTAGGCTTAGGTTGATCAGAGACGGGTTTAGGTGTATCGGTTGACTTCTTCTTCTTCGGTTGAGAGGTCTTCTTCTTTGCCGGTTGAGCTTCGGTTGGAGGAGCAATGACAGCAGTCGGTTTGGCTTCTCTAAGAATCCTTGCTTGATCGGCCTTGTCATATGCTTTGACAAACGATTTAGGAACAGATGGCTGACTACCAGAGATGGTGAAGATTGATGGGATTCTCATTAGGATTCTGCTCATTAGGAGATAATGAATGGGTTTCGCCTTGTTTGATCTGGACAAGGGCTTCTCCTTCTGAAATTTCTTGAAAGCAATTAGAATGACTTTGTAGATGAAGGAGCACCAGTTGTACTTCCTCTGAAGCATCACGGCTGCAATAGCTTCCCATTGTATCATAGTGATACAATGATGGGAACCAGACCGGCAAATCACACATCGGTCAATTACTTCGGCCAAGGCGTAGTGAACAGCATCCAGATCGGCTTTCTTATTTCCTTCACCGGTCACGAATGGATCGGTTCCACGAACACTAGCCCATGCTAATTCCATATCCTTTAAGGTGACAGAAGATGAACCGGTTGAGGGAACAGTAGGGAAAGCTTCGGCAATGGAGTTTGGAGAGAAATCAACGGAGAAACCACCAACTGTTGAAGAAATATGAGATACAACACCGGGCTTTGGATTGTCATCTACAACACCATTGTTGAAGAACTCATTGACCAGCTCATACATAATGTCATCATTCCCTTCTGGCATCAAGAAAGGCAACAGACCGGCAGCAGTCAACATGGCCTGGAGGAGCTTTCCTTCTTCAGATTCGAAGAAGCTTGGAAGAATGTAACCTCCGAAGATGTCTTTCTTGGTTGGTTTGGGAGCCATCTGTCAAAAGAATTTAAGAATCAAAAACATTCTAAGTTAGAACATATTTCAAAAAAATAGACGTGAGTTTAGATTTTGAAAAGAGTTCTTGCTCTTCAAGTTAAATGCGTTTGGATTTTAGAAAAACCTTTACCGGAAAGGATTGAGGTTTGAAGAACGGTGGTAGAGTGAAGTTTGATTGCTTGAAGGCTTGATACTTTTGCAGAGAGAGAGAGATTCGGAAAGTTTAAATGAAAGCTTGATTTTCCTTATATAGTAGAGAGAGAAGATGGAGGGTTTTTTGAAAAAAAAAACGTTTCAACTGCATGGCACAGATATTTAAAAAGATATTGAACACGATTTTAAATATGAGGGCTTAAAACTAGGTACGTGTGTGCAGCAGTTAAACTATAATGCAATTATGACAAAAAGATAACCTTTTGATAAATTGGAATGATACAGAAGTTACCTTTTTGGTCATAAAATTTTAAATTTGACCAACAATCAAGTACAAAAGGACGGTAGTAGGAGGAAGTAGGGAACAGCCTTTTGGAGGTGTCAGTATAGGGTGAGGCGATGGGAGGCGGATGTGATTGATGTGACCGATCGGTTAGGGACGCGCCGGTTAAAACGGATTATGAATAGTGATCCGGCCGCAGTTCGTCGGCTAGGTAAAGATCAATCGGTTGAGCTGACGTCACCACATGAGGCTTAACCGATCAAAGAGATGATCAGTTAGACAATGATCGATCAGAGATGAAAAGTTGACCGGTTATGAGAGAGGACATTTGCACCGGTTAAGGGCCATCGGTTAGGGATACTTTTACTCGGTTAGGAGATGTCGGTTCAGGATATCTTGCATACCGGTTAAGTGAGTAGGTCAAGAGCACCGGTTAGCATAAGTAATTGAGGCAACACCAAGATCGGTTGAGAGCTTAAACAGACAGCAAAGTTAGCACAATAAATTAACGAATATCAATCATGCCTAGTTCTCCTCCGAGGAATTCAAATCTTTTAATGTCCAATGGTTTTGTCAAAATATCAGCTAGTTGATAATCACTATGGACTTTTAAAATAACAATGTTACCCTTTTCAACATGATCCTTGAGGAAGTGATATTTGATGTCTATGTGCTTCGTCTTTGAATGCATCACAGGATTGTTGGAGATTGATATGGCTGAGGTATTATCACAATAGATAGGACATACTTCTTGAGGGATTTCATAGTCCACTAGTTATTGCTTCATCCAAAGGATTTGTGAACAGCAACTCCCAGCAGCTATGTACTCAGCTTCAGTCATAGAAGTGGAAATTGATGCCTGTTTCTTGCATGACCAGGAAACCAAACGGTTACCTAAAAATTGACAAGTTCCACTAGTACTTTTCCTGGTGACCCTACAAGCTGCAAAATCAGCATCTGAATATCCAATTAGTGTAAATGATGAATCTTTTGGATACCACAAACCTAAGTTAGCAGTTCCCACAAGATATCTAATGATTCTTTTGACAGCTTGCAAATGAGATTCTCTAGGGTCAGCTTGAAATCTAGCACATACACATACGGCAAACATGATATCTGGCCTACTAGCGGTTAAGTAAAGTAGAGATCCTATCATACCTTGGTAGAGTGTCATATCTACTTTCTTATCGGATTCATCTTTGTCTAAATGTACATTTGTGGCCATTGGAGTGCTTTGAGGATGAGCGGAATCAAGACCAAATTTCTTGATTAGATCTTTGGTGTATTTGGCTTAATTGATAAAGATACCTTCTTGGATTTGCTTGACTTGAAGTCCAAGGAAAAATGTTAGCTCACCCATCATGCTCATCTCAAATTTGCTCTTCATAAGCTTCTCAAATCTCTTGCACAATTTTTCGTTAGTAGATTCAAAAATTATGTCATCAACATATATTTGAACTAACAATGAATGACCATTGTGCTTTGCAATAAATAAAGTGGTGTCGATTTTACCTCGTTCGAACTTCTCACTAAGTAGGAATTTGGAGAGAGTTTCATACCATGCTCGAGGTGCTTGCTTGAGGCCATACAAAGCTTTATTCAATTTGTATACATGATTAGGCTTCTTGGAATCTTCAAATCCTGGTGGTTGATCAAAATATACAAGCTCTTGAAGTTCACCATTGAGAAAGGCACTTTTCACGTCCATATGATATAGCTTAAATTCTTTGTAGGCTGCATAGGCAAGAAATAACCCAATGGCTTCTAATCTAGCTACGGGAGCAAAAGTCTCATCATAGTCTATTCCTTCTTCCTGTCTATATCCTTTTGCCACTAATCTGGCCTTATTTCTTACAATTTTTCCAGACTCATTCAATTTATTCCTATAAACCCATTTTGTTCCAATCACTGTTTGATCACTAGGTCTAGGCACTAATTCCCAAACTTTACATCTATCAAACTGGTTAAGCTCTTCTTGCATAGCTTCTACCCAGCTGGGGTCATCAAGTGCTTCTTCAGTCTTCTTTGGTTCTATATTGGAGACCATGGCAGAGGAAAATAAGCCATCTTGTTCCTCTAAGTTTCTTAACTGGCCTCTAGTCATTCTAGGTCCAAAGACATCACCAATAACATTTTCTAAAGGATGATTCCTAACTGATCTCACTTCCCTAGGTAGGTCTTGCCTGACCGATTCCTGTCTTAAGGTTTCTATTGGAGGAGTGGGATCGGCTAAGGGAGAAGAGACCGGTTGAGGTGATCGGTTAGGTGAGGGTGATGCAGACTGATGGTGATCGGTTAGAGGAGAGGGAAATGGTAAGTTGATGGGTGAAATTGGTTCAGCTTCAGGTGGTGAGTTAGGAAAGGTAATATGAGGACTAGTTGGAAGAGGATCGGTTAGCTGAGTTTGAACATTGAATTGCCTAACCGATTGAGGAAAGAAAGAGTCATCAACTAAGTCTCTACAGGTTACACCACTAGAGGCTGAAGGTTGAGCTGGAGGTTGATTTGCATTGATGCTGGTGGTTTGATTAGAGTTTTGATTACTTGTCTCACCTGTCTCAAAACACACCATAACTATCAGTACTATTTGGAGCCTTATCAGACTCTAGCAAATCAAATTCATCAAATGTAACATGAACAGATTCAACAATTTTCAACAAACATTTATTAAAAACTCTAAATGCCTTACTGTTCTTGGCGTATCCCACAAAGATGCCTTCATCAGCTTTTTCATCAAATTTACCTCGATGCTCTTTACCATTGTAAAGTACATAGCATTTGCAGCCGAAAATCTTGAAGAAACCAATGTTGGGAATTCTGCCACGCTAAAGCTCATAAGGGGTCTTATTGTGAAACTTGTTGACCAATGATCTATTCTGGGTGAAGCATGCTGTATGGATAGCTTCGGCCCAAAAATATTTGGGAAGCCTAGCTTCGGATATCATAGTTTTTCCAGCTTCGATCAATGTCCTGTTCTTTCTCTCAACTACACCATTTTGTTGCGGTGTACCAGCAGCTGAGAAATTATGATCTATTCCATGATCATCACAGTACTGAGCAATTCCAAGATTTTTGAACTCCGTTCCATTATCTGATCTCATACTGATGATGTCACAATCTTTATGGGTTTGCAGTAGACGGAATAATCTGGTAGCAACTTCATATGTATCATCCTTTGAAGCAAAAGTCTCTACCCATGTATATCTAGAGAAGTCATCTACAATAACCAAAGCATATCTGTTGCCCCCTAAACTGGCAGTGGTTGTGGGGCCAAACAGATCCATATGTAGCAACTTGAGGCATCTAGAGGTGGACATGCAGGGCTTGCTGTGGAATGATTCTTTATGTTGTTTTCCTAATTGGCAGGCTCTACATTTCCTATCATGATTAGCAGACACTTGAGGTAAGCCGACAACTAGATTTTGATTAGCCAGCTTGGATAGGTATTTGAAATTCAAGTGACTGAGTCTCTTATGCCATAGCCAGGAGTTCTCACTGATGTTCTTAGCTACAAAACAAACATTAGTAACATTCGAAACATTTTTTAAATCGATAGCATATACGTTACCTTTTCTGTATCCAGTGAGAAGTATTTCACCTGTAGCAATGTCTTTCACAAAGCAATTGGATGAATTGAAAACACAATGCATACCTTTATCACAAAATTGTGAAATAGAGAGAAGGTTGTGTTTCAGACCATCCACCAAAGATACCTTCTGTATAACAACTGTACCTCTTTTGATGGATCCACGACCGATAATTTTACCCTTTGCGTTGTCACCAAAGACAAGCTGGAGGACCGATGCTTCTTCCGAGATCGGTTAGGAGATCGGCATGACCGATCATATTCCTAGAGCATCCACTGTCCATAATCCAAACATCCTTACCGGCATCGGTTGAGGCCATTAAGCATTCTGAAATAAAACGGTAAGCTTATGGTCCCCCTTATTCTTTTGGGTCCAAAGAGTTAGTTCCTCTTTGGCGGCCATACAGCCACCACACAGGCTCTTAGACTCGGTGGGTCCGGATAGGTGCTTCAAGAGGCATTCATAAGCCTTATGACCAATAAAACCACAATTTGTACATTTATTAGACGATGGCTGAGAGGGCTTAGATGAGTTGATGTTCAATATGGCCATTGCTTCAGAGGAGTTTACTGATTGAGCAGAAATAGATCCTTTGGGGACGAAGGTGATGGATTTAGCTTTGTTGGCCGGTTGCGTTGGTTTGGAAAGTCCTTTACCGGTTAGGGAGCCCTCACCGGTTGGTTGACCAGTGACAGTTGTCTGACCGATCGTACCCTTACCGGTGATGGCTTCCTTACCGGTTGAGGTTTCCTTACCAGCAACATGGTCAGCAATTTTAATTCCACCTTTGCTGTTACCATCACTGAGTGGAACATATTGTCCTAGCTCAGGATCAGCTACCTTGGTCCATTGGGATTTTTTAGCCTTTATCTGTTCCCTCGCCTTGGGATAGGTGTAGGGGACAGCTTGGAAAGGTTTAGTTAACTCTCTCTTAATCAATTTTGATTGAGCATCATCAAACTTACCCATCAAGTTCTCAGTAATAGACTTGGTAACCGGTTTGTCATAGCTGTCTTTTTCCTTACTGCTGGATGTAAAGCTTATACCGGTTGTTACATCTCGGTTAGGAGATAACTGATCTTGTATGATAACATCCATAGCAGCTCGGGATTTTGAAAATGTGTCAATGGTTTTTGAAAGAGAATTATTTCTTGACACCAGATCAGCAATTTGACAAACAGATATATTTAGTCTCTCAGTGAGTTCTTGATTATCTTTCTTCAACTGATCAGACTCTAGCTTACTTTCTTTCAAAATCTTTATTTCAGCTTTCAAAGAATCTTCAGTTGAAATCTTTTTAAAATTAGCAGCCATAATTTTGTGAGCTTCATTTAATTTTTCAAAATCTGAGAAGAGCTCATTCATCACCTCTGCCATTTCAGACTTTGACATATTGGGCATAGGGTCAATGGTAGGCTGAGAGGAAGAAGGTGATGGTTCAAAATTGGGATCAAAATTTGGTAGTGATGATATCGGTTGAAGGCTCGGCTCGGTTAGAGGCTTCAAGAATTGAATCGGTCAGGTTTCAAGCATCGGTTGATGAGAGATTATCGGTAAAGCTTGAGCTTGATAGGTCTGTTGAGTTGGTTGCATCAGCGGTTTGAGAGTGGGCATGGTTTTACACTGACCATAAACGGATCCACCTATGTTTTAAATTTTGAAATTATAAGGATTTCCTTCATCTATCTTGGAAGTAGGAATGGGTTCGTCAAAGTATGTTAAGGGAGATCTCCTAGGTGGGGTCTGGTCAATATAAGATGAGTGTTCATTAGAGTTGGGGTGTCTATGGATAGGTGACTGTAAGGAGATGGGTTTATCATCAATTCCATCAATAGCTACAAAACTGACATCATCTTCATCATCTATGTCAATATCCTCGTTCTCAGAATCAGTCTCGAACCAAACTGGCATAGCTTTTTCAGTTCCATCCTCGGCAACTAAGCTCTTAGATTTAGATCTAGGGAATTTCTTGAATGCTTTCTTCCTCAAAAATTCATATTTAGGTTGAGGGCATTTGGAAGCAAAATGGCCGGGTTTTCTACAATTGTAACACACATGCTCACCTTGGGCATTCTTTCCATCGGTTGAGGTTGAGGTTTGGCCTTTCTTTTGGAAATTCCCAGATCTTTGGAATGATGAGGATTTGGGTTGGAAGGATTTGCTGTGGGATTGCTGGGATCTTTTAAAATCCTTGAACTTTCTATAGTTTCTAGCGAAGGCAGCAAACTCATCTTCTTCCTCAAAAATCACACTAGATGATGCATTGGTTTGAGTTGGTTGAGGCTGATGGATTGAGGGAGAGTCATTGGTGGTAGTTTGGCTGGTAAGCATAGAAGAACCGGGGAAGATCTCGGTCTGAACTCAGCCGGTTGAGTTCTTCCTCATATAGAAACAAGGTTGACACAATGTTCAGGATATGAGTCTCGTTCAAATCTCGGCATTCTTTCAAAATAGCAACCTTTACATGCCACAAGTCTCCAAGAGAATTGAGTAATCTCATGTTTAGGTCTTTCATAGTGTAAACTCTACCTAGAGATGCACAAGAATTACTCACCTAGCAGAAACGGTCGTACGTTTCCTTTAACGTCTCATTTGGATTCTTCTTGAAGGACTCAAACTTCGGCTACACTTTTGTAGAGTCACATTTGTCCTTTGCCACTTGATCTCCTTCAAAATATGCGAGAAGACTCTGCCACACTTGTTGAGCGAGTCTCATAGCATTATACTTGTTTGTACGATCTGTCATCAAGTCCTCGAGGCTATGATGTGCAAAGCTTTTACGCGAGGAATCACAAAGTTTGTCATCCTCGAGTCCATTCTTCCGTGGTTTTGGCACATAGGTTTCATAGACCTCAAAATCTTGTTCGCACGCTCTATCCGCATGATCCATGAGAGGAGTTTTGGGTGCTCTGGTAGCAAGATTGATTTTCGGGGTGTCATGGGACCATCTCGACTACGTAGTTAACCTATCATCTATTGAGTCCAAGTACCGCATGATTACGTTTTCCATACTGGAAACTCGTTTTCGTTCAACATGGGAACGGTTGCCAAGTTGTATGTTTGCATGATTTTTCCTGCCATTTTGGAATTGGCAATTCAAGCGATTAAGCTTGGAAAAATGATTTTCAAAAATTGCTTGCTCTGATACCAATTGTTAGGTCCCAAATGGTAGGAATCAGGCTAGAGGGGGGGTGAATAGCCTGTTAAAACTTTTTGCTGAAAACTCTTAGTCTTTGAAAAGGTTGTAGGCAACACTTACTAACCGGTAGATTAATTTTGCACAGCGGAGATTACGGTTAGGTAGATATACAACCGGTTAGGTAGAGTTTCAAAACCAGTAAGTTAAAATCCTCATGCAAACAAAAGCAAATTATATTTCCAAGTGAGACAAACAAGTTAAGCAGTAAGTTGAGTCAATAGGTTGTGACCGGTTGAGAGAATATCAACCAGTTACAACTACACAAAAATAAACAAGCACACAGAAGAATGACACAATGTTTGAAGAGGTTCACAGTGTTAAATAACTGCTACGTCCTCTACCAAGTTTGGTCAGAACTTGGATTTGTGAAAGTGCACTACTATATTAATGGTTCTTACCTATTACAAGTTGCAAGCCAATGATTGAAGGCTGCCAATCTAAAGGTGACCACTAACGGATCGTGCTACAATAATGACCAGGTGTTTTCTAGAGATGTGCTCACAAGTTGAGCTGATTTCTCTAGGGTGTTGTGTGTGAATCTATCAATGTGTTCCATTGGTAATCTAATGAAGGAACACTACAGTATTGATTTAGGTGCTCAGTGTTTAAGTCCTACAGAGATGTCTAGTGAATAAGGGGACTTGTATTGAATGCCTTGAACTATGGAGTTTTCAGATTGGTAGTTCAAAGTAACTCACTCTCAAGAATCATAAATGCACCAACCTTCTTCAATGCTCCAGGGAAGCTATTTATAGTGAACTTTGAAAAGGAGTCGTTGTCTTTGAAGAGGTTGCAATGATGACTTGGTCAGGCATGCCTTTGAACTTAAGGATCTTTGCATTAAATGCCTGAGATAGGAGAGAGAAGATTTTCCTTGAGAGGTTGAGAGGATGTGAGTACTGGTTATTTTGACAATCTATTTTGAGCTTCTGACAGTCGCAGGAATGTCACTTCAGCGTCCATTCAGCATGCTTGCTTTACCAACTTTAGCTAAAGTAGGTTGCTGGGTAGTTGGGAGCAATAAATGCTTCGTTAGGTTAGGCTGAGGGAAGCTTGCAGAGAAAGCTTTAAACCGGCAAGGAAAGAGACATAACCTGTGAAGGTTACATCAGCTAGGAAAGGGGCAACCGGTTAGGAAGCCACATCAGTTAGGTAGGCACACCGGTTGAGTGATCAAACGGTTAGGTAGCCAAACCGAGTAACTCACAAAAATCAAAGAAGCAAGTCTTCAAGTCTTCAAGTCTTCAAAACCTTGAGAAAGTTACATGATTTAAAACACTGGCACTAGCACTAAGGGGACCTATCATACATAGAAAAATTCTATTTGGTCTAACTAAAATTAGGGGTCCACATTAATGCATGTTGTGATTGGGTTTAAGCAATTCTAAACTTAAACATATATTTGACTAACACCAGACCTAATCGATTTTGTTTCTGATAACTCTATGATATCCATGATTGGGAACGGTGACACAAAGCCTTTCAAACCCCGCCTCCTATCAAGCTCATTGCCACTCAATAACTGGGCCACCTTCTCTGGACCCACCGCCAGCAAAAAGGACATGATCGAAAAACTTGGTCTGACCCCTCGAGTCCTAGAGTCCAGTGTCAAAACCCATCCTGAGTCCATTATCTTTGAGTTTGAGTCTCTCGAGTTATCTGATGGCCTCACGCCAGAAGATTACGAACTCATTGCCAATAATGTATTCCCGTATGCTCTTAATGAATGCTTCGATCTTTCCGAGTATCCTCTCATTGCATATTTAACAACTAATAAATTAACTAACACACAAACAGTTAATAACGATTCACTTGATAAAGAAGCAGACACATTAAACGAACAATACATTAAGCACATCTTTAAGCATGTTGTCAAACGAGAGAAAAATCGGGCCCAAGCTGCCGAGGAGGTTTTAACCAAAGTGAATTTGGGAACTGCTGAAGAGCCAAAAGAGACGCAAATCGGAAGTTTCTTCACCGGCACAGAGCAAGACGCATTGACTGCACTGCTCAAAGAGTTCATGGACGTGTTCGCTTGGTCTTACCGAGACATGCCCGGATTAGATCCAAACATTGTAGAACATCGGATCCCCTTGAATCCCGAGGCTAAGCCCATCAAGCAAAAGCTACGCCGAATCAAGCCAGAATGGTCTTTACAAGTCAAAGAAGAGATCGAGAAGATGCTCCGCGTCGGCTTCATACCGTGGTGATCGAGTACCCTACATGGCTCTCCAACATAGTCACGGTCACCAAGGCCAACGGAAAAGTGCGCTGCTGCGTAGACTTCCGAGATCTCAACAAAGCAAGTCCCAAGGACGATTTTCCACTACCGAACATCGACATGTTGGTGGACACTACAGCCAATTTCGAGGTCAAGTCCTTCGTGGACGGGTTTGCCGGCTACAATCAAATCAAGATGGCCGAAGAAGATCAAGAAAAAATAGCCTTCACAACCCCCTGGGGAACCTACTGCTACACAGTGATGCCGTTCGGACTAAAGAACGCTGGGGCTACCTACCAACGGGCAGCAACCGCCCTCTTCCACGACATGATCCACAAAGAGATCGAAGTGTATGTCGATGACATGATCGTCCACTCAAAGGGATTAGATGAACAACACCTCACAGACCTGAGAAAGTTCTTCGATCGCCTCCGAAAACACTCGATGAGGTTAAACCCTGCCAAATGCACATTTGGGGTCAGCCGAGGCAAAGTCTTGGGATACATGGTCACCGAGCGAGGCATCGAGGTTGATCCTCAAAAGATCAAGGCCATCATCGAAATGAGACCACCGCAAACTCAAACAGAGGTGAAAAGCTTCATGGGCCGCCTGCAGTATATCAGCCGCTTCGTCAATCAATTGACCTCCATGTGCGAGCCAATCTTCAAACTGATGAAGAAGAATGCCGATGTCGAATGGAACTCAGAAAGACAAGATGCCTTTGAAGAAATAAAGGCGTGCCTTGTGAGTCCTCCAATTCTCTGTCCTCCCCACGAGGAGAAGCCACTGTTGCTATACCTAACTGTGACCGACACCGCAGTTGGAGCCATGCTCTGTCAAGAAAAGAAAGAGTCACGAGTCGAGAACGCCATCTACTTCGTCAGTCAAAAGTTTCAAGGCAGCGAACTCAACTACTCAGCCCTCGAGAAAACCTGCGCAGCTCTAGTATGGGTCATCGGAAAATTACGGCACTACATGCAGTCGCACACGGTGCACTTGGTTTCCAAAATGGATCCAGTCAAGTACCTCTTCGACAAACCATCTCTGTCAATGAGGCTCGCCAAATGGTCTTTCTTCCTAGCGGAATTTTATATCAAGTATGTGAACCAAAATTCAATCAAGGGACGGGCAATGGCCGAACAGCTGGCTGACTTCCCGACCGACGAGGCTCGAGGCCCCGAACCACAATTTCCAGACGAAGGAATCTTCGCACTCGAAGGCGAAAATCAATGGCAACTGTTCTTCGATGGAGCAGCCAACAAAAAAGGAAACGGCATCGGTATGCTCTTGGTCGATCCCAAGGACGAGCACACCCCAATCGCCATAAAGCTCAATTTCGAGGTAACCAACAATGCCTCCGAATACGGCTGCGCCGCCGGACTACGGCCGCGATCGAAAGGAACGTCCGTAAGAGCTCGAGGTCCATGGGGACTCGGCCACGATCATCAACCAAGTTTCCAACAAGTGGAAAACCATAGACCCAGCTTGCAAAAATACCACGCCGGCATGGAGGACCTCATCACGCAATTCGAAGAGGTCACCTTCCACTACTTGCCAAGAGACCGAAATCGCGGTTTTTAGACGCCTTAGCATACCTTGGCTTCGCTCGTGGAAATCCCCGAGGAAAAGCAATCAAGCCCTTCAAAGTGGACGAAAGGAAATTCTTGCCTCGCTGCGAGATCGAGTCGAACCCAAGCCCATCAATGAGCCATGGTATAATCAGATCTTCCAATACCTCAAAAACGGGGAAACTGCCTTCATGAACGATGAAGGTCAACGCAGGGAAGGAGCCAAAGCCAAGAGCATCATGGCCCTAAAATTCCTCGCCTCTCACTTTGTCATCCTTGGGGACATGTTGCACAAGAAACGCTACCAAGGACCACTCCTGTTGCATCGAAGGAAGAAGCAAGCAAGCTCATGAACGAAGTCCACAATGGGGCTCGCGGTCCCCACACGAATGCCAGAGCCCTAATGCAAATCATTCTCGGGATGGGCTACTACCGGATCTCTATGGAGGTAGACCGCATCCACTTTGTCCGAAAGCTGCGACAAGTGCCAACGGTTCTCCAACCTCAATCATCTACCTCCTCACGATCTCTATTGCATGACAACGCCCCGGCCCTTCGCCACTTGGGAATTGACGTCATCGGGAAGATTGCCCCGCTCGAAAGCAACGGCCACGAGTTCATCTTGGTAGCCATCGACTACTTCACAAAATGGGTCGAAGCCAAGTCCTATAAAGTGCTAACTTCCAAAAGGTCGCACATTTCCTCAAGGAAAACATCATATGCCGATACGGCATCCCGAACGAGGTCATATCGTATAACGATTCTCACTTCGAAGGAGAATGCGACTGGCGTCGGCCGAATTCAAGATCACATGCCACAAGTCCTCTCTCTACGGCCATAAACAAACGGCGCAAGAAAAACCTCGAACGGATCATCCGAAAATGACCACACGAGGACGAGATTGACCCGAGAAGCCGCACCTTGCACTTTGGGGCTATTGGAGCATCGTGAAACGACCACGGAGAAACCCCATTCGCCCTAACATATGGGATGGAGGCAAGATCACCCGTTGAATTGGAAATTCTATCACTTCGAGTGTTCTTTGGAAAACAAAATCAACGAAGTCGAATGGCTTCAAGGCGACATGACGAATTGGCCCCGCTAGACGAGCGCCGACTAAAGGCCATGGAGCACATCCGAGCCTACCAAAGCAGGATGGCTAGAGCTTTCGATAAGAAAGTCAAGTCCCGAGACATCGGGGAAGGCGATCTAGTACTCAAAGAAAAAGCCTCCCACTCCGAACCAACCCACTTGGAAAATGGGAACCCACATGGATCGGACCGTTCGTGGTTCAAAAGATCTTCTCCTCGAGGTGCCATGAAGCCGATGCACCTAGACGGCAATCCTTCATAAATCCAAATAACGGAAGCAAACTTCGCCGATACTTCACGAAGCAAATCGACTCTTTGTCTCCCGTAACTTCAAGAAAGTGTCGAACTACGGAGACCTGAACCCCTCAGTCTAGGGGAAATGTAGGCAACCTTCATTGGTTTGGTCTAAAAACACACAAAAAATAAAAAATTTGGATGCCAATCAAGGCTCAGATCAATCTAAACACAAAATTCAAGAAAATCAGATGCCACCAAGGCTCAAACTGCTTAAGTCCACAAATACAACAAAAGGTCAAAAGCTGGACGCAGCCAAGGCTCAAACAAAAAGCGAGCAAGAGATCTTGCATCTCGAAAAAGCTTTAAAAGTAAATCACAAATCACTAACGATTAAAACACTTCTTGATGATTACAAGCACGGTATACTCTCAAGCTCACAATATTCTAAAAGACAACTTAATACATTTAACAAATAACGTGTTTGCTATTGTTCGGTTGAAACCTAATGGTTTATTTAAATTCTGTAAGCGCACGGGCTATTGAAATATAGCGGGTGCAAGTACGAGTCGATTCCACAAGGAGAGGGTTTACTTTGGGATGAATTTATTTTTACTACAAATATAAAAGGCATAGGGAGAGATATAGATTGATTTAAGAAAATAATAGAACATACACAGAAAAATACTTTAAGAAAACTCTTATAAACGAAGCATTCTCGAGATTGGAAATCATTTAGCCAAATATTCATCATATAGTCATGTCTTTGAAAATATAGATTTTCATAAAAATCAAGGATGGTACGTTAGGCTTACATTACTTCTCACGATCAAGCAACTAGTGTTTTACCCTTCACTAATTATGCCCTATCTTCTTGAGATTCCGTTTATGGTATTCCTGCCTGTCACGAACGGGCATTCCGGCTTATCTCTCGATGACCATTATTAGCAAGGATCCATTAAGTTCGAGAGTCAATGCACTTTCCATTCAAGGAACATCCCTAGGCCAATAACTACCTCTCCCCGATCAATGAAACCTAGTTCCTTTATATGGTTCCGTCAATCGAGATTCTCTGCTAGGTACTTCTCTCGATTGACTGAATCATACAAGTTGGATGTCTCCAAAATGTAAGTCATTTTGAGATTGATATAAAAAAAATTGTTTAGATGAAGATAGATGACAAGACTTTTATTTAAGATGATTTAACAAAAGGCATTTTTAGTTTCCAACCCTAAGAATAAGGGGGATTACTCAATAGCCATTATAAACAAGCAAGCATAACTAATAATAAAAGAAAGGGATGATGGATGGAAATAACTCTTGATATTTATTGCTTCCTTCCAAAAATACTACAAGAACAATGAACACTTGAATCTTCAAAATGTTTGGAACTAATGATAAGAATTATATATAATATATTCTAAACTCAAGTATGCTATTCTCTGGTATGATCTGATTATTT
Organism: Adenophora triphylla var. japonica; assembly: GCA_022495995.1. NCBI lineage: Eukaryota > Viridiplantae > Streptophyta > Magnoliopsida > Asterales > Campanulaceae > Adenophora > Adenophora triphylla. The sequence continues at coordinate 109,203 of JAFEMH010005523.1, forward strand.
TAGACTGATTACAATGGCCTATATATATAGATATGAAGGAGACTCTTCAAAGTGGTGCCTTAAAAAGGTGCCTTTTAATTCTGCATACACCATTTGCACGGTCAAGCAAGAGAACTGCATGGCCGTGCCTCCTTGGCACCAAAAATGGGTTTGAACTGGTGGAAGGGCACGGCCGCTCTGGCATGGAATGCTCGGCCACTCCTCTTTTCAAGACTCGGCCACTACATGTTTTGGGGCCAAAATTGGCCTGGAAAAAGGTCATGTGCACGGCCGCTCCTAGGCTTAGAGCACGGCCGCTCAAGCTGGATTTTAGCCTGTTTGCTTGATTTAGTCTTTCCCTTCCATGGCTTCGACATTTGATTACTTCCAAGGCTCAAATTTGATCAAAAATTGACTCTAAAACCTGTCTAAGAGTATAAAATATACCAAAAGCATAAAATCGAAGATATATGACAAAAGAAGCTCTAAATAACCTAAATGCAAACTAAATTATGTTAAAACTAAGGAAAAAATTGATGAATGATGGGATACATGACTATATAATAGTCACTTATCAAACTCTCCAACACTAAGCTCTTGCTTGTCCCCAAGCAAGATTAGGATGATAAAATGGAGAGGGAGAAAAGAATGCAAAAGATAAAACAACGAGAATGATCCCTCAAAAAATTTATTGCAGCATGCTTATTGCTTTTGAAGATTGCCTCTAGCTTTCTATTCATATTTTTCATATCCTTTAAAAATTACTAGAAAGAAGTATTTAGGGGATATTTCAAAGGAGCAATTTTGAGAGAATAAACTAATATAGCATATATAGGAGTTGATTAAGCAAAGCTTTTTTAGAAGGATGAATCTTGGATCATAAGCTTGGTGCAATAAAAAGCTTCACTCTTCAGAGTGATTTTGTGAAAATGACTTTATTGCTTAAAATGTACAAAATAAAAAGAATGAACATTTATTCACAAATTAGAAGTATTCAAGGAATTGAGATGCATTTTTGAATTACAAGGGCGAAAATGGAGGATGATAGTGGAAAATCTTATCAAGGCCTAACAAATTATCCTATTTTTATACGTGTTATATTTTGCAAAAGACTTTAAGTAATTTTGATTCTTTCAAGTAGGAGACATTGTGGCTGCGAACCCCATGTTCCTAATACTTAGATGAAGAATACTTTGGATATTACTTCCATTTAGCAAGGAAACATCGTCGCAGCGAACGCCGTGCCCCGAGTTACTTAGGAAGTAATAGATCTTGATTTTTGCTTTTTTTATTTGGTGACTTAGTCACTCTTGAACAATAAGATAGAATGCTTAGCCTTGATTGAATAGTGGAAATGGAAAGATGGGATTTTTATGAAGGGATGTGATTCAAAAGAAGCAAAACAACGTGAATGTTTCTAATAAGGGAATAAACATCAAAAATATTTGAAATGTGTTAGAAAAATCTAAACAATCGAGTACAAAAGAAAAAGAATTACAAAAAAATTGAAATACAATATACAACATAAAAATTAACAAGGAAAAAACCGTAAGTCGTCGTCTTGAATTTGCTTGAATCCGAGCCGTGTTAGACACTCTCCTTAAGACTAGTTCGCCCCCTCACTACGAGTGCTCGAGGTCTTCAATGGACGTTAGTCTCCCAGGATAGAACGGATGAACCGGAACAACTTTGCACTTAAGTTTTCCGGCAAATTTTCCTATGCTTGGACAAAATCACCATGGATATTTCTCTAGGAGGCCAAAGGAAGAAGATAACAAATTGCAAGAGGGAGGTGGAGAATTGATGGAAAAAGAAAATTAATTTTCATTATTGTGGGTCTCTCTACTTATAGCTCCACTAACTCTTCCATGAATACCCAATTAATCTTAGTATTAATATGAGACTCATTACTTTCTATTCAAGAAGTTTAATACCAAACTTTGTAACCCTAAATTCCAAAGTAATGATCCATTTTAATCCCTCAATTAATCTAGAAATTATGGGACATCAATAGTGGTGTTAACTTCTAAAAGTTACACTTTAACCTACTTACTTTGAGCTATCATATCTTTCTCATACAATACCAAATTGGACATCTAGATATTTCATTTTCATGTTCTCACAACGTGGAACATGAACCCATAATAATCTTTGTCAAACGACAAACGATTCATGTAAGGAAAATACACAATTTCCTTCACATATAATGAATTTTTCCAACAATCCCCCACATGAAGGAAATTAATGACGAGTTTGGTGATAGAGTCCGACAGACGAAAACTTGAATACGATAGGTATGGGAATGCCCATTGAACCTTCGCTCGTACAAGCATATTTACTCTAATCGCAAGTCGGTAGACGTGATGTCCTTGAACCGTTATGCTTTTTGTGTAACCGATCATATACTTGACACAAGTAACGTCCTAGCATAGTTCAATTCTCATAGCTATGTTCATTCACGGCCCTGAATATTTTGCCTGGTTCTGTGAGAGGTTCTAAGAATTGAGCCTCACACAATTCTCCTCGAAGCGGCCCCACTTCTCTCTCACATAGGTGATTTCTTAAAGGTAACCCGTATTACCCCGCTCAAATTTTCGACACGTAAGAATCATTAAAAGACATAGGCTTATCCTTGTCCTTTCGGGATATCACTAATAGGAATGGACTTGGGGTTGGTTCCCCCATAGTGACGCTACAAGTCTTTTAACAGTTAGGTGGTCCCATTGAATCTAGTTCTTGGGATCTCCAGTCATCTAGATTGGATTTTCTGTTGTGTTTAACTTTTAAGAGGCTCAAGTCCCATTCCCCTCCGAATTTACAACTAACTCTCAATTTAACCCTTTGGTTAACGGATCCATTTATTATTTGACCGCACATAGTCAAATTAGTTGAGAGTAGTTCTAATGGTATTATGTCTTAGACATATATGTCTAGACTACAATTACACACATTGATATATGTCTTTTCAATCATAAATTGACTTTAGCAATATACCATCTTGCTAACACAAGCTTTATCCATTTGATAATTGTTAACTTAAATTCATTTAAATCCCAGCTATTCCATATTGATCATTTCAAAAATTTCAAGAATATTCACCTAATGACTTGTTTAACAACAAGTCTATTAATTTTCCTTGAATTTGAATCAACAGATCAAATTGACTAGACTTTTCCTTAGTTAACATATCATTTTTGAATTTAATTAACAAAGTGACGTAGTCACTCTTGTTTAAATTCACACAATCAAACCTTTGATTTAATTATCTTTATACTTGTCTCAAGTCATACAATGACTTTACAAACTAGCACATTTTCTTCTAGGTTCCATTTCTTGAACCGTTTCAACACTTTGATCTATTTCATTCAAAGTATCATATATTCACTTCCATGAATTTGACATCAATACCTGATTTCCATTGATTTTATTTTCTTTTGATTTTTATATATATTCAAACTTATTGAATCATATATAACAAACCAATATGCACAATTGTTATGAACATAACTCTTGAAACATAATCCACCATTTAGTAACCAAATTCAATTTCTTTGGTAATTGGACTTGCTACTTTGCGAAACACCCCCACATTAACAAGTGTACGTAGGCCTACGTTTTCATACTTCATATGGACATCTCATTGTTTTCTTGGAGAAACCTCTCCAAAAGGTAATTATTTTCCAAAGTATACCCACCCCCACATTTTCAGAGTAGTCCCAAAATTAGCAATAATGCCAATTTTTATTATTAACACCATTTGATCATGATGTACATTGTGGACACTTTGTTTCATTGCTCATGTACAACAAACCCCTCGGATTGTTCTATGTAAATTTTCTCTTCAAAATCGACATTTAGAAAGGTTATTTACATCCATTTGATGTATTTCAAATCCTGCTATGCAGCAATTGCAAACACAACTCTTTATTCTCGTGATGAGAGAATAAGTAAAAAAGTAATCAAGGTCTTCATTTTTCTTGTAATCCTCAATTACAAGTCTATCCTTGTACTCATTGATTGTTCCATCGGTCTTCATTTCCTTTTTGAAAATTCACTTATATGCTAGTGATTTACTACTCGGAGGTAAATCCACTAGTTTCTAAGTATGATTTTCCAAGATTGAATCAATCTCACTTTTAATGGCCTCTTTCCATAAAGATCCTTCCAAAGAGCTCAATGTCTTTATAACTTTGTGATTCACTTTCTAGCATGGAGGTTAGAAAATTCGGGCCATAGAATTTTCTTATCCTATTTCATTTGCTATGTTGAGGTTATACCTTTTCTTTATCATTCCTCATGATAAGTTTCATCTTCTTCTTCTTCTATTGAATCATGAATCCGTTTAAATGAGTTTGCCTCATCTCTTAATTTATACGGAAACATATTCTTAAAGAAAGAAGCGCTTCATAATTCCATTATTGAATCTTGAATTCATACACAAGAATTCTATAATCACAACTATTGTAAGCATACCCAACCATATGCAATCAATAGTATTTAGTGTAACATATACACAAACTACATTTAGTTGTGTTTTATCACTACCTCCTTATTAAGTTGATTTCCAACTTTTTCTTTAAAGAGATAAGATTAAATATTTTCTCTTAAGCAAATATTGATAAATGTAATAATTTACACATTACCACCATGTGTTTGAATAATATTCACATCATAAGCATCAATATGCTTTGATTATATTTCTTCTAGCACATATCACATTTTCTTTGAATTCCTTTTTAACGTAAGGAATATGATCTAACTAACGAGACTTATTCTCATTATTGATCACTAATTCAACTCATCGGTTGATACAATTCCATTTCATTCATTTAAGCATCATGAATATCATTTTTGATGATATCATGTTTGACATTCAAACCAAGGTTGACTTTCCAAATAAGCTTGACTTTTCAAACCAAGTTTGACCAACTTATCTTAGAGTTAAGCATTTCGATTTGCTTCAACTTCTTCTCCAAAGCTCTATTCTCTTTTTTAACACAAAGACGAATAGCAAAACCTCAACTTTCATTTATATGTGAGGTAATTCTTGAAATCTTTTCAAGTGTGAAACAATTTCTCAATTATTGCCATCACTTGAGAATTTCACTCAACACCATCCATTCGGTATGGTTTTCATGAAAGACCATTTTCAATTCTTTCATTTAACTTTTCATGGTTTATGAAGTCTACTATTTTAAAATCAAGAGCACGACTTATAATGAAGTTCATTTCAACCGCATTCTCAGATTTCTCATAATTATTTCACCATTTTCTAGGTACTATATACGTTATATAACGAATTCGACAATCCGTTAAGTATATAATTCCAAAAAAAATCTCATGCTTCAACCGCACTCACGGATTAAACATCCGTCTTATTTTCACCCAACTTTATAGAATCTTCCTTAAGAAACCTCACAAGTTTAAGGGTGGTCAAGTAGAACATCTATTGTTGCCATCACTTAAAGTCGAGACTAACAAAATTTCTAACTTCTTATTATGTGAGCCGAAATACTTGGAACAACCACATCCCATTGATGATTTTTCTCCACACAAGGAGCCTTCCCCAAAACATTGGCTTTAATTTTTCAACAATTAAACACCAAATTATAACTTAGTTGTTACAAATAGAGCTCTCTAATATTATTAGAGAATTCACCCAAAAATAAATTGTAATTCATTAGGGGAATTATCACAATTTATTTCTTATAACACACCATATTATAAACCTCTAAATTTCTTTAATGAAATTATAATTGGAGGTTAACTATTCCAAAATTTTAAAGGTCTCATCTTGGAGTACCTCTAAATTAGAGAAATTACCTTCTCATTCACCAAATACACAATTTCTTTTAGAAGTTATACTTCTAAATATTTTGTGTCATTTTTCATCAACAATAGGATTTAACTACTTCCTTTAAGAATTCATATTATTTTTAATCTTTTGACATTAGTCACCCATTTCAATTATGGGTTTTAACAACTTCTCCCAAGAAGCCCTATACTTTAGTCCTTGTGATATATGTAAATCTTCACAACAATAAAATTCAACAACTTCTTTCAAGAAGCTCTATTGTTTTAATCTTTGTGAATTTTGTCACTATTGACAATAATAGGCTTTAACAACTTCTTTCGAGAAGGCCTATCATCTTTGTCAATACATCGTATAAACAATGCAACGTTAAAGACTACATCTTTATCCGTTCATCTTCTCAACTTAGTTCAAAAGAACTTTTCATTTATAAAATACAATGTTAAAGACTAAATCTTTACCCATCCATCTTCTCAACTTAATTCAATGAACTATTCAATTTTTCTCAACATGATTCTTGTGAATCATAAGAACGTTAAATACGATATCTTTAACCGTTCATTTTCTCAATTTAGTTCAATCGAACTTTTCAATTTTTCTCACTATTATTTTCATGAACCATAAGATATCTATCATTCATTTTATAAACACTAGAAGTGGCATCACCACAACTATTTTACACAATCATTGCAACATCCTTGATGTTCATCCTTAAGTCAATACATCATTACTTCTTTCGGAAACTGCTCTGTTCCGAAATTTATATATTAATATATACAAAATAAAATCCGATCTCCACCGTTCAGAATCTTCTACTATGAGTCGTTAACATGCACACCAAATTTCAGTCCGATCCAACGGTTAAATAAATGGAATAATAATTTTTACCACAGATGGTCACTGAAAAAAATGTGCTGGAATTTTCTTCCGTCTCGTCCATCGTTTTCCAATTCTTTTACCTCTTTCTTTGATTACCGCTCCACCGGATTTTCAAATTTGTAATTCTTTCTCAAATAGGTAATTAGTCTTAAGATTGTTAGACAAATCTAAACAATCGAGCACAAAAGAAAAAGAATTACAATAAAATTGAAATATAATATACAACATAAAAATTAACAAAGAAAAAATCGTAAGTCGTCGTCTTGAATTTGTTTGAATCCGAGCCGTGTTAGACACTTTCCTTAAGACTAATTCGCCCACTCACACTACTAGAAAATGTATGTTAGGTGACAAATCTAAGGTGACAAATATTATTTTGTCACCTAAGATGACTTTAGGCGTCAAATAATAAATTGGTCACTTAAAATAACTCTTTCGTGACCATTCTTAGGTGACCAGCATATTTGTCGCCTTACTTAGGTTTTACGTCACTAAGTGCACATTTAGTCACCTCACGTTATCTTTTGTAACGAAATCTTTGGTGACTAACAAAATAGTCACCTTAAATATAATTTACGTGACCACTTTAACTTTGTCACCTAAGGATAGTTTTAGGTGACAAGTCTAAGGTGACAAATATTATTTCGTCACCTAAGACGACTTTAGGCATCAAATAATAAATTGATCACTTAAAATAACTCTTTCGTGACCATTCTTAGGTGACAAAACATAGTTAGTCACCTTACACAAACTTTAGGTAACTAACTATGTTTTGTCACCTAAAAGGTTTATAGGTGACTAATTCTTAGGCAATAGTCACCTTATATTCAAGGTGTCTATATTTAGGTGACAAAATGTTGGTCACCTAAAGTTTACTCAATTTTACGTGTGGTATTTGAAAAAGTAGATTTTTTTTTATCATGATATTCTCCTGGAAAGTTGCTCTCATAAATAGTGTAGTATTCCTCATGTCATTGCTTTGGCATATAAACCAAAATATTCTCTGTAAAAGTAGCTATGTGTAGTTATATCAAATGTAAATCTGGCCTCAATAATTTTGTCAAAATCTTCTTCACAAATGATGAAGGAATATATTTTTTTGGTGACAAATATTTAAAATTTTTATTTTGTCACCTAAAGTATTTCATATTCTATAAATGATCTCTTAGAAGACACCATTCTTATATCCATCATTTTCTGTCTATTTGTTTTTCATCACCCGTTTATATCAATATTTTCTTCTCATTTTTCGTATTTTATCACTCTCTCTTATAATGGATAAAAGTTGGATGCATCTTTCCAACAAATTTTCTAGGGAACATATAGATGGGGTTGATAGCTTTCTTGAGTTTGCAATAGCTCATACTCATAATTTTTCTGGTATGATCCCTTATCTGTGCCTTTACTGCAACAACATCCTCTTTCAGTCTATCCCTGATGTAAAAATTCACTTGTTACAGCGGGGGATTATGCATAATTATACGACGTGGACCCTTCATGGTGAACGGTACGATGGTGCTTCGACGTCATCCCAATCTCAACCGCAAGAGCAGCATTTTTTTGATGACAATGACCAAGTGATGGGCATAATAAATGATGCATATCCATTTGCATCAATGCATCATAATATTGTTGATGAGGGGCCAAGCGATACTTATAGTCAAGAGATTTTGGACTATGAAGAACTTTTGCAACAAGCCTTGCAAGAGTTGTACCCAGGTTGCACAAAATTTTCTTCACTTACTGCCCTTGTAGAGTTACTGCATTACAAAGTCAAATCTCGTACAGCTAATTGCCAGTTTGATGATTTGCTTGATATGATGAGGCGTATGCTTCCAGACGGAAATACACTGCCTCATGATACACGCAGAGCATTCAAGTTATTAAAGAGGTTGGGGTTGGGTTATAAAAAAATTCATGCATGTCCAAATGATTGTGTATTGTATTATAAGGAATATGAGTTTTTGGATATATGTCCCATATGTGATCACCCAAGATACAAACCTAGTTCCAGTTACATGAAGAAGAAAGTTCCACACAAGGCCATGCTTTACTTTCCACTAACACCAAGGTTGCAACGGTTATACATGTCTTCGCACAGTGCAAAAGACATGAGATGGCACAAGGAAGAAAGGGTGGATGATGATGTTTTGAGGCATCCTGCAGATGGAGATGCGTGGAAATCATTTGACATTGACTACCCCGGTTTCGTATCAGAACCTCGAAATATAAGGTTAGGTCTTGCTACCGACGTATTCAATCCATTTGGAGATATGAATTCAAATCATAGCACCTGGCCTGTTGTTATGGTTCCATACAACCTACCGCCTTGGAGGTGTATGCGGAAAGAGTTTACAATGCTAACTTTGCTTATTCCTGGTTATCCTGGCAAAGAGATAGATGTCTATTTGCGACCATTGATTGATGAGATCAAAGAGTTATGGGTGAATGGCGTGCGCACTTTTGATAAGTATTCTGGCACACAATTTACTTTGCGGGCCATGCTTATGTGGACTATACACGATTTCCCTGCTTATGGTCTTACTTCAGGTTGGAGCACTGGTGGTTATCATGCATGTCCGGTTTGCAAGGATGAGGTAACTTCAAGTTGGGCTGCTGGAAAGGTTTGTTTTATGGGCCACCGTAGATGGTTACCTGCTGATCATCATTTACGGTATAACACTTCCAAAGATGATTTTGATGGCAAAAGAGAGCTCCGTGCACCTCCTTTTGAATGGTCTGGACAGCAAATTTTAGATCAACTAAATGGGCTACAATTTCCTCCATTTGGAAAAAATCATAGCTCTAATGTACAAAGACCAGAGGAAAATAGCAATTGGACAAAGAAGAGTATATTTTTTGATCTCCCGTACTGGTCAAAGTTGAAACTCAGGCATAATCTTGATGTAATGCATATTGAGAAGAATGTGTGTGATACTCTTGTCAACACTATTCTTGGCATAGAAGAAAAGTCAAAAGACACGCCCAATGCGAGGAAGGATTGCATGGAGCGAGGTATAAAGAAACGCTTGTGGTTGAAATTAAGACGTGGTAAGTGGATAAAACCTCATCCTATTTTTACGGTTAAACCAACACATAAGAAAGAAATTTCTCAATTTCTTTCTTCTGTTAAGTTTCCTGATGGGTACACGTCAAATATATCACGATGTGTAAGGAGAAATGATGGAAAATTATTAGGCTTGAAGAGTCATGATAGTCATGTGTTATTGCAACGTTTGGTCCCAGTTGCTCTACGAGGTTTTCTTCCTCATGCGGTGTTAGAACCCATTGCAGAATTGTCGCGGTTCTTCCAACAATTATGTTCTAAGACGCTGTGTAAATCAGATGTTGAAAAATTACAGCATGAGATTGTGTTAATCTTGTGCAAGTTTGAGCAGATTTTCCCCCCGACATTTTTCACGGTCATGATCCACCTTACAGTTCATTTGCCGTCTGAAGCCTTGCTGCGTGGGCCAAATCAATATGGCTGGATGTATCCTTTTGAAAGGTAATAAACTTTATTAGTGTTTTTCAACATTTTCATTTTACTAGTGTTCTAAATAATCTTGGATAAATTTGCAGAACAATGGGCACATATAAAGGGTATGTTCAAAACAGGTTTCGACCAGAAGCATCCATAGCCCAAGCTTATATTGCAGTTGAATCACTTACCTTTTGTTCCATGTATCTCCGTAATGTTAGTACCGCCTTTAATCAAGTACCAAGGCATGACGATGGTGGTACGCGGACAACAATTATCTCTGTCTTCTCACAAATCGCCCGACCATTTGGAAAAGCAAGTAAATCCACAACTTTTACATTTGAGGACATGCAGGTTGCACATTGGTTTTGTCTAAACAACTGTGCAGAAGTTGCCCCGTTCATGGCTGAGCATATAGAGTTGATGAAAAGTATGTACCATGCTGACTCTTATTATGATCAACACCGTCAACAATTTACCAAATGGTTTCATAAACGTGTAAGTAAATTGTTCACTTTAAACCTTACTTGTGTATAACTATAAAATTATTTAAAATGCCAATTAATAATATTGTTTTGATTTATAGATTTCAACGATGAGTGGAATATTCTATGATGAATTAAAGGCATTGGCAAGAGGTCCTCTAGAATATAATCTTTATTCTTGTTGTTACGTTAATGGCGTCAAGTTCTTGGTTGTTGACCGTGATGACCATTTAAGCACTAAGAATAGTGGTGTGTGGGTACCAGGGGACGACGGTTGGGAATTTTATGGAAAGTTGACTACGGTTGTCCAACTACTCTATAGGGATCGTTTGGATGTTATCTTCTTCAAATGCCGATGGTTTGATACAAACCCAACAAGAAATGGGAGCACTAAAAAAGAATACGGTCTTCTGTCGGTTAATATCGATAAACTTTGGTTCGAAGATGATCCTTTCATTTTTGCCACTATGGCAAAACAAGTTATATATTTAGATGATACCAAGGCAAGTGATAGTTGGAAAGTTGTTCAAATTATCACTCATAGGAATATATGGGACATTCCTACAATGTCTAGTGCTGAGAACGAAGATGCCAATGAAGTTCCTAATGAAGCCAATCAAGTGGGTTCATCCTCACCCCAACCTATTGTTCAACCAAATTTTGATATTAGTATCCATCTTCCTATTTACCCACTTGATCCCAACCTTGATATTGAGGTGTATCCTGATGATGACGATGATATTGATGCTAATGACAATGGGATACCTTCATCCGAAAGTGATAACGCCAATGATGATGATGAAGGATATACAACTACCACATCTCCCGAACAAGATGACGAAAATGATAGTGATTACGGATCATAGATTAAACTTGTATCTATTGGTATCCATTGTTGTAATTTGATCGGGATGTAGTCACTAATTTGAACTATTTATTTTAATGTTATTTCAACCTTGAAAAGTAGAAAAATAAATCATAATGAAAAGAGGGTTGACTCTACATATTTATATTAGGGCAAAAGGGAGGTCAAATTTTGAAAAAAAAAAAAAGTAGAATCCTCTTTATAAAAGGAAACAGAATAGATGAAAATATGGAGCGGAGCAAACTTTGGGGAGAAAGTGCGACTTTGCAATTATTACGAAACAAATCCAACTACACAAAATTGGGGCAAAAAATTGGGGCCAAATTTGATGGGCTGTGGCCGAGACAAAGGGAAAGCTGGTCGGCCAATCAGGCTACCTTGTGCGGCGCCCTTGCCTCCTTCGGTTACCGCCAAGTTTAACCCAAATTTCCCTTTCTTCTTTTTCATTTCCCCCTTTTTTTTCCCTCCACCAATTCAGCGAAAAGTTGAAATTTTTTCCTTTTACCACCAGCTTTTTGATCTTTCTTTTTCATTCCCAAATCTTCTCTTTCATTCCCAAAACAGGGGCACTCTCATCTCCCCCTTTCCCCAAAATCTGTACTCACAAAAGCATAAATCCAAATAAACACACACACACACACACACACACACACAGAGTCCCACCCCTTAAGCTAAATCATACCCTTATTCTCTCAAGCTCGGCCGGAATTGCGTTGAAGGAAGAGCAGGCTCCGATCTCGACCATTCCATTTGGTGGCGGCCGTGGTGGATTTGGTGGCGGTTCTCCAAGAAGGTAAGAAGGTACTGAGTGGTTAATTTGGTTGTTTCAAGTTTTGATTTTAATTGAATCTTATTAATAAATTACTGTAGTTTTGTTTGTCTTGAACAAGAGAAATTTTATTATTGTTATGTTTTGAGTTATTTCATTGTTATTGTAATGCTATATGGGCATTTCGGTTGGTTTCTTTTTGCGTTGGCTTTGTATAGGCATATGGTTTTCAATTGCTTGGTGGATGTGTTGTATGCTACTCCATATTTGCTGGTTCATTGCATTGTGTTGCTGTTTGTATTTGTTTTCAGTTTCCCCTAGGCTTCACCTGTTCGATGTTTTGTATCTTGTAAGCCTTGTTGTGTGGCTCTATATATATGATACACAACTACTTTCTTTAACACTTTCCCAGAATGACCTTTTAAGGGATGCATATTTGATCAAGAAAATCAACTAAATGAAATACTCAAGCAAGCTGTGCATATGAACAGCACTACCAAGAACAATGAACTTGTTCTATGGTTATTGGTATTTCATACTTGAAAGGGAGTATTTAGGGAGTATTTTTGTAGTGCAACTTGTGCATCCACTTTGAATAATGTCTGGATCCGCCACTACTCTCGAGGGCCAACACCCTACTCCCTAAAGAAAGCAGAAAATAGAATATTATCGGATCAACTTGCTTCTTAAGAAGTTGTGTCAAAACTGTTTCACCTGACACAATCTTTGCTGCAAACCAGATTGCTGTTGACGATGGAATGCAGCTGCATATGGTCACCACCAAGGAAATTTATAGTTATATACATTTACATGTTTCAGTATTTGAGTTCACATGGAATACACATCTCCATTTGAGACATACATATATATATATATATATATATGATCTCTACCAAAAAATAGAATGTGTATTGTTCAGGAGCTCATTTATATCACGCATACGCCCTTTTAGCCTTTTCAGAAGATTCTTAATTCTATGAAATTGCTAGATGAAGTGTTATAAGCAAGATTATCTTTGAATTACACTCTAAATCATCATGGTGGAGCTAAATTGTTTTTATACCGGATCGAAGACCTTCGAGAGGTATATGATGATTGACCTTTAATTTTCTATGATTTTGAATGCTTTATAATTTTTCTTTTCCTTTGTTTCATAGCAAAAAGGTTCAAAATTTCCAGCGGTTTATAATTTCAAGGATGTTTATGTCAGACCAAAAAACCCAGAAGCAACCCTTTTATATGTAAGTGATATAATTTTTTTAGTAACTTATTTACTTTGTCTCAGTTAATTAATTGACTTTGAATCTCAGTATCCATCTGATACTCCATTGGAAAATTGTTAGCTCTACTCTGTATTGGGTCTACTTGGATTAATTTTTGATGCTTGATTTAAAAGGGTGTTTAACTGGGTAGCTTTGTCTTGGGCAGTCTAGAATAGCTCCACTAGAATGGGCACGGTGCAGCAGAATGTAGTCAGCAACGCGCGCCTTGACCAAAACTGCCATAACTCCGTGCACGAACCATATTTTTGCGAACCGTTTTTTTTTATTAGAAAGTAGACTCACATAGCTTTCTAAGCATGTATGGAACTCCTCCTAGAACCTTCCGAGCTGATACAGACAAATCAGCAAAGTAGACACTTGAACTTGGACAAAACCATTCAAAATCTGAACCAAAAACACGTTGCAGCAGAATGTAGTCAGCAACGCGCGCCTTGACCAAAACTGCCATAACTCCGTGCACGAACCATATTTTTGCGAACCGTTTTTTTTATTAGAAAGTAGACTCACATAGATTTCTAAGCATGTATGGAACTCCTCCTAGAACCTTCCGAGCTGATACAGACTAATCAGCAAAGTAGACACTTGAACTTGGACAAAACCATTCAAAATCCGAACCAAAAACACGTTGCAGCAGAATGTAGTCACCAACGCGCGCCTTGACCAAAACTGCCATAACTCCGTGCACGAACCATATTTTTGCGAACCGTTTTTTTATTAGAAAGTAGACTCACATAGCTTTCTAAGCATGTATGGAACTCCTCCTAGAACCTTCTGAGCTGATACAGACAAATCAGCAAAGTAGACTGAATTTCTTGAACTGCACATTTTGGACAACACTTAATTCACCTCTGTTTTCTTGGTCCTTTGGCAACATAACTAGTTCACAATAACCTGGTATTACTCCAATATCATAGCAGAAAGCATAGATTCAGACTTGCAGTAAGTAGATATGCTGCAAGTTGCATGAATTGTATTGATTTTTGGGCTTCAGAATTCACTCAGTGTCTGATGAGTTTCAAGTTGCATGAATTGCATAGATGCAAACTTGCAGGTTCTTCTTAAGAGTATCCCTATATATTGTTTTTTTCTTCAACTTTTCTGCATGATATCAACTCCTCTGTTGCAAATGTTCATTCATTGACCATGATATCAACCCCTTTGTTAGCTTGCCTTCATTCTAAAATAAAAATTTTTAGCTCTAATTAAAATAAGTTTATTTATGTAGGAGAAGATGCAAGAGAAGATAGCTGACTTCAACCATGACAATGAATCTCAGTATCCAGCCGATACTCCATTGGAAAATATTCCACCCCCTGATCCATCTGTAGGAGTGAAGATATTGACGGAGACCCTCGAAGAATTCCGTCCAAGTGCTGGGAGTTATGTGAGGGGTATGGGCCGAGGGATGGTACGCAATGTTAAACGTCGATTGTCTCCTTCAACATCTCAAGCATCAATGGATTCAACCAATGAAGTTAATGAGCTAAAAGAAGAATTGGGAAATTCGCGAGAAGAAGTCAAAGAGTTGAAAGAAGAACTAACATCTCAATCAACCAAGCTTAATCAGCTTGTTGAGATGTTGACTGCTAAAGGCATAACATCTCTTGATGATTTTATGATTCCTCAACCTACTGCCACCACCAACACTCATTCGGATTCTAATCCGACTTAATTTAGTTTTATGTGATTTTATGTTAATTTGGATGATAGTATAGTCCCTTTCTTTTTTGAAATCAACCCGCTGACTTACTTGCTAAGGCCTCAGCATTAGAACCCTATTTTGAAGATCCTCCTTTTTTGATTTACATTTTGAGGGAGGAAAAAATTGGCTGTCAAGTAGTATTAGTATTGTAAAATAACTCTTTAAGTTTGTACTCTTTTACTTTTATATATCTAAGTGACTTAGTTTGGCTTGTAACATGATTTCTGTTATGGCTTACTATTAAATTTCAATATTTAATTGAATTTAAAATATATATTAAAATATTAAAAAGAATTAAATGGAACTTTAGGCAACCACTTTTTTCAGTCACTTAAAGCTCATTTTAGGTGACCAACTAATATATGGTAACCTTAAGTATACTTGAGATAACAATATTTAATATACTTAGGTGACAACGTTTTAATCACCTAAAATATACTTTTAGGTCACTAACAAATACTTAGTCACCTAAATTTAGTATTAGGTGACCAATCGTTTGGTTACTAAAGAGCAAACTTAAGTGACCAGGACAAACCGACACCTTAAAATTGTCACGCAAGGTTGAGGTGACCAAGCCAAATTTGTCTCAAACAATTACTGGTGACAAAAATTTGGTCGCCAAAGGATTGGTCGCCTTGGATATCTTAGATGACCAAACTTAAAATTAGTCACCAGAACCGGAATCTTAGGTGACTAATTCTAAATTTGGTCACCAAAAACCTAAGGCTTCAGGCTTTGCGTAACAATTCTTTGGCGACCAAAATTTGTCACCTTAATTTAATAATGACCAAGAGGATGACTTAGGTGACCATTTTTCTTTGTCACCTAAAGACTGATTTCTACTAGTGTCACTACGAGTGCTCGAGGTCTTCAATGGACGTTAGTCTCCCAGGATAGAACGGATGAACCGGAACAACTTTGCATTTAAGTTTTCCGGCGAATTTCCCTATGATTGGACAAAACACCATGGATATTTCTCTAGGAGGCCAAAGGAATAAGATAACAAATTGCAAGAGGGAGGTGGAGGTGGAGAATTGATGGAAAAAGAAAATCAATTTTCATTATTGTGGGTCTCTCTACTTATAGCTCCACTAACTCTCCCATGAATACCCAATTTATCTTAGTATTAATATGCGACTCATTACTTTCTATTCAAGAAGTTTAATACCAAACTTTGTAACCCCAAATTCCAAAGTAATGATCCATTTTAATCCCTCAATTATTCTAGGAATTATGGGACATCAATAGTGGTGTTAACTTCTAAAAGTTACACTTTAACCCACTTACTTTGAGCTATCATATCTTTCTCATCCAATACCAAATTGGACATCTAGATATTTCATTTTCATGTTCTCACAACGTGGAACATGAACCCATAATAATCTTTGTCAAACGACAAACTATTCATGTAAGGAAAATACACAATTTCCTTCACATATAACAAATTTTTCCAACAAAATATACATTTAAAGAAATAAATTTTTTCAAAATTTTTCACAAGATAAAAACCAAGTGCTCAAAGATGATCAAATCAAGATTCAACTAAACAAATAAATGTTTTTCTTGACAAAACTCTATATATTGCTATATTAACTTATGAGGCTTTAATCATTTCCTAAAAATATCTCTATATATTTCTTTCTATTAATTTCTAAGTTTATAGAAAATATGAGAAGAAAGAAGAAGGTATTATTCTAGAGCAAATAGCAAGCATAATGATTAATAATAGGGATCGTCATAGGGGTTTTTTTTTATATACTAGACATGCCTACATAAAGAAAAATGCAAAATAAGTTAAAAAGAAAAAGAAAAATTTAAACTAGAAAGCATAAAAATTTAAACTAGAATGCAAGTAAAGATAGATAGATACCACCCACACACTTGAAATGAACATTGCCCTCAATGTTTTAAGGATCAATGTCAATTCGGAGAGGGTGAAGAGAAACTTACGGAGATGGTGGTGGTGGTGGAAAGTTGTTTTGACTGATTATAAGGTGGATTTTGAAGGTTTTGTAATGGATGGGGGGAGGTATAGAGAGAGAGAAGATGAAGTGAATGAGGGAGGAGAGGGGAAGGGTGATGGCTTTTGATTGAATAGGCACGACCTTCCAGGCGACTTGCACGACCGTGCTAAGGGATCTGCACGGCCACTCCCTTTAACTGAGTCAGCCCCGTGAACTCGCTATGAACTGCACGGGCGCTCCAAGGCATAGAGCACGGCCGTGCTAACCACTGTTCACAATTTTTCTCTTTTTTATTATTTTTTATTATATACCTATAAAACAAAATTAGCACATAATAATAATAATAATAATAATAATAATAATAATATTAATAATAATAATAATAATAATAGTATTTCATAATAAAATAAATAAACAAAAAAAATCCATCGGTTACCATCCGGATGATGCTTATTTTAGGTCATTAGCTCGACCCCTTACCGGTAATAGGTGATGCATGATTGGTAGGCTTAGTCGCACACCTACTAAATTAAATCGGGACTCGGCCACAAGAATGTAGCAAAGGTAAGTCCTGGGTCGAACCACTGAAGAACGGTTATTGATTACGAACTAGTCACACACAAATGGGGGGGGGGGATTTGTTTGTTGATGAATTAATTCCTAAAAACAGAAATTAAGCTAATTAAGAGCAAAAACAATAATTTAGAAACAATTTAGATTTGATTTCGTCCCCACCTAATTAGCCAATTATCATTGATATCTCTTTTAAATGTCACCCTATTCACCTGATCACAAGATCTGTTTCAATCTCTATTTCTTCTTTCAAAATAGTTACTAGCAGTGGCACACTCACTAGAAACCCTAATTAATAAATTAATCTAACTGGCACAGTCTAGATCGCAGAATTAATTGATGAACGGTTTAAGAAACTAAGATCAAGAATGCTTTCTATGATTATTTCACACAGATAATCATCTAATTTTAATCACTTCACAATTTACCATGGCACATGCATAAATCGTAAAGATGCTACTCATGAATTTCCTACACTGGCATAGTCATAGAAAACTCTAGCTAAGATTCATAAAAAGAACTAGTGAATTGATCAGGTTCGTAAACCCTAGTTATAAATCTAGAATAAACACAAGTAAAATTATGAATAGGGATAAACGGATTGAAAAGAAAAATACCTCAAATTGATAATTAGGGGTTCAAGAAATCAAATCCAAAGCAATGAGTTTAAGCTTCCATGGAAAACCTCAAGCTCTCTAGAGAAAAATAAAAACTCTAGATGAACCCTCAAAATAATGTTAAAAAGAGTATATATACTCCTCCATTCTATAAACCTAAGAACTAAAATAAAAAAGGAATAAGGAAAAAGAAATTAAAACCAAAAGATTTGAAAAAGATTTAAAAAGTCCAGCCCAGCAACAAGCACTACTGTAGCACGCCTTCACGTCAGAAAGTGTCAGTGCAATTATCTTTCAATTTCACCTTTTTCACATTTGGTCATCATGCTCTTCAGAATTGCAGTTTAGTCCCTGGACTTCACCAACTTGCAAAACAGTCTTCCGCTTCAATATCTTGACTTTGACTCCTCGAGAGTATTACATCCGAATATGAAATTAAACACTCAAATACCCTCGAATTACAATTAAGCCCCAAAAATACATTTTAGTCAAAAATTACATAAAACTAATCTAAATACATGAAAATAACAATTTAAGCTCATAGAAACCTAGAAAATAATGGTATAAAATTCGTCCCATCAAATTCCCTCACGCTTAGACCATTACTCGTCCCTGAATAATATTCTAACCCCACTCTAAGCTTCGGTCTATTAGCGTAGCATGGAAGAAAATGATTTCTAGTCTCCTCTAAACCACCAATCAAAAATCAAACAATAAAATCTAAGTGTAGAAACTCCGGCTCCTTATAACTCCTCAAAGAAATAAAAAAAATGACATTAGGTCGATACCAACACCATAATAAACGGTATCCAAACTAAATGCCCACTCAAAAGCCAAGGGGAACTAAAATTGTCCTAATTTTCCCTCACGCTTATCTCACACTACAATCCCCCTCATAAACTAAAGTTTTATGTATGATTTATAATTAAGCACAAAACTTTACCTCGTAACAAAACACCTACACCGACCCCCCTTATATCACCAAAAGGAAAGACGAGGATTTTCTAACCTAACGCCTCTAACCGAGCCTCCTACGCCAAGAATGAAAATCCTTACCCGCGACTCCAAACCCCCCTTATGACGCCAACACCGGTGAATAAATGATAATACATCTCAAAACCTCACCTTTTGCCTCAGTGCCCTTTCGGGTTTTCACTTAGCCTCTCATTTTGTTTTCATTTTTTTTTCAAAGACGAAAACAACCATATACAACAACAACATGTACCCCGCCCCCTCACTAGACCATGCATAGTCCCATATGCATCACAAAAGTACAAAATAAGTAAGAAAGGGGGTAGGGATACCTTCCGAAACTACTGCGGTGGTGGAAACAAATCTGGTCCCCAAAAAGATCCTTGGCTAGAGCTACTCCCAAATTGTTGATGATTATGGGTGAAATATGGCCAAGTTTCAAGGGTTTGAAAGTACAGGGGCTAAAATGAAAATAGGTAGAAAATGGGGGAGATAAGATTGGATTAAAAGTTTAGGGGACAAAGTGGAAAAATGGGAAAATAAGGGGTCAAATTGGTTTTAGAAAGTTCATGGGTTAAAATGAAAATTTGGGAAAAGGAGGAACCAAGGTGAAAGATATGGAAGTTGGAGGGCTAAACTGTAGTTGATTGGAAGTAGAGGGCTGCAGCTGAAAAAAAAAATTGGAGTGGCCGGCCATAGCAATGCAGCGGCCGAGGCAAGGTTGGCTGGCCAAGAAATTTGGGACATTGGCCTAGTTACTTTCGTTCGTCTCGAAATTACTTTTTTTATTTTCAAGCCTCTATTTTTTGTTTTTTTTTCAGGCCTCTAATTTTTTTTTACATGCCTCTATTTTTTTTAAAGGCCTTTTTTTTACATTGAAAATGAGGCGTACGCCTGAGGATAATGGAGCGGCCGCCTGGAATTGATGAACTTTGGCTCCACTCTACGGTCTTTGAGGTGGGCACTTCATTACAATTGAGGCGGACGCCTGAGTTGCCCCCCCTTTTTTTTTTTTTGAAAAAAAAAAACTAACTATCTAGAATAAAAAAAAAGCATACTATACAACTACAAATCCTTCCCCCATGCTTAAACTAAAAAAAATAAGGACAATTTAAACGTAAGGGAATAAATGGTACCTCATTAGTGCACACTCCATCCCGTTTGAGCTCGAATTATCTGCATAAATCCCTTAGTCTTTTTGTTCATCGTGCTCAAACCTCCATGCTTCTCTGTTTCCATCGGACCACTAAACATCATCACTTCTTCCTCACCTCCAAATGCATGCTTTCGGTGCTCAGGAAGATTCTTCACCTTTCTTGGTCCATGTTTTACCGCCGGTATTTTCAACCCATTTTTTATATCATCAATCCCACTACAAACCTTGACACCCTCTACCTTCAACTCAACTTCACCCATGAAACATAAACCATGAACATCCTTAGGGTCTTTATTGGAGTAAAAAATGTTGAACTCCATTAAATCCCCATCGAACTCCATAGTCAAAGATCCGTTGGAAACATCCAACTTAGTATGAGCCGTAGACATAAATGGCCTCCCAAACAGAATGGGAGACTTAGGATCCGTATCCATATCTAGTACATAAAAATCTGCGGGAAAAATAAATTTACCAACCCGAACAAGCACATCCTCAACCTTCCCCTTAGGGTAGGCATTGGATCTATCCGCCAACTGAATTACTACCCTCGTATCCTGTAGAGGTCTCAACTTAAGATTTTCAAACAATGCATAAGACATGACATTGATTGAAGCACCCAAGTCAAGCATGGCCATATGCTCAGAATCATCACCCAAAGACACAGGAATAACAAACATACCCGGATTACTCCACTTCTTGGGCATCTTCTTATGATAGACCGCAGACACATGCTCTTTCATCTTCACCTTTTTCTGACTTCTCACCTTCTGATCCCTCTTCAATTTACACAACTCCTTCAAAAATTTAGCATATCTCGGGACAGTCTGCAATAGGTCTAAAAATGGGATGTTTACCTCAAGCCTCTTGAAAGTATCATATATAGACTTGTCAGGCTCCGGTTTGCGATGCTCTCTCAAGGCCTCAGAAAATGGAACATCCGGCTCAAAAACTGTGGGCTCTGGTGTAGCTTTCTTCTCCTCCTCCGGGGTCTTCTCCTCAGCCACAACCTGCTCAACCTCAATTACTGGCTCCTCCGGTATAACTTCCTTCCCAGTCTCCTTACCACTGCACAAAGTCATGGCACATGCACTCTGTAAAGGGTTCGGTTCAGTCTGTGATGGCAACTTTCCCGAATTCTGAGCCTCCAACCTACTCACAGCATCTGCAATCTGCCCCATCTGTCTCTCAAGACCACTGATACTCGTATCAGTCCTCTGATGTTACTGCTGAAAACTTCTGGAAAAAGTGGTCATATTCTGAGCCAGTGTAAGGAACATATCTTTTGTAGACTGTCCCTGCTGTTGCGGCTGCTGCGGTGGCTACTGCTGCTGTCCATATGGTGGTCTATAAGCATTGTACTGATTACCCTGGTACTGCTGCTGCTGACCATATGGTGGTCTGTACTGATACTGATTAGTGGGATACTGCTGACTCTGTAGTGGACCCATCAATAATTGTCTCATCATCCCCTTAAGGTCCTCAACATCTGTCTCAAGCTTATTTTTCACACCACTACAAGAATTCGCAACACTAACCTGTCTGAAACTCGACCTCCTGCCATGTGTCCGAGTGCTCTTACTCAACTCATCTATAATCTCATTAGCCTCCTCAGTCGTCTTGTTGAGTATACTGCCCCCACAACAAGAATCCACCAACCGCTTATCCATGACTGTCAACCCTCCATAGAAGTATACTATCAACTGATCATCATCAAATCCATGATACGGGCAACTTCTGCACAACTTA
Organism: Adenophora triphylla var. japonica; assembly: GCA_022495995.1. NCBI lineage: Eukaryota > Viridiplantae > Streptophyta > Magnoliopsida > Asterales > Campanulaceae > Adenophora > Adenophora triphylla. Next base: position 131,486 of record JAFEMH010005523.1, read on the forward strand.
TGGAGCCTGTTATAATAATCATATAACGTCTCCTCTACCTTCTGCTCCATGTTGCTAATGTACCGCTTTATCACATTGATCTGATCTGGAGGAAAAAACTCATCAAGAAACACCTCCTTCATCTGCTGCCATGTGGTAATGCTGTTAGGCGGCAGATGGTAATACCATGCACTAGCATCATCTTTCAGAGTGAAAGAAAATGCTCTAAAGAGGAGATGCTCAATCGGAAGTGCTGTTGGCTTCATGCTCTGAAAAATCTGCACAAACTGGGATACGTGTTGATTCGGGTTCTCACCGGGCATCCCAGTAAAGTGCGGTAACTGGCTCAACAAACCCGGCTTCAACTCAAATGTAACCCCAGTAGGCAGAGTGGGGAACTGAACTGCATGAGGTTGCTCGCTCCAATTCGGGACAGTTTTCTGCCTCAATGTCTGATTTGCCATCTGTTTACTAATTCAAGACTTCCAAGCAGATTGTTAGTAGAACGGGTGTGGACCTTACAAGGTTCCACACTAAAAACAATTAACAAAATTAAAAATAAGTAAAAAGAAAATAAAATTAACTAAATAAAAAGAACAAGAATTAAAATAAGAACGTAAACAAATAAACACCGTTCCCCGGCAACGGCGCCAAAATTTGACAGGCTAAAGTTGCACGCCTACAAATTAAATACCAAGACAAGACTCGGCTACAAAACTGCAGCAAGGACAAGTCCAGGGTCGATCCACTGAAGAACGGTTATTTGTTTATGTAATAGTCACAGACCAGAATGGGGGTTTGTTTGAATTGATTGTTGTATTTATACTAAAGCAAGAAAATAGAGTTGTGAACAATAATTGAAAGAGAACTTTGGATCACGATTCTATCCCCATAGTTATACTGTCTCTGCTGCTGCAGTGGGAACCCAACTGAATTCACATTCTCCTGACCTTCTGTCCGACTCAACAGTAACTGCTTCATCATACATTTCAACTCCTTGACCTCGGACACAAGCTTCTCATTCTCCCCGCTGCTTGTACCCGCTGCACTAACATATCTGACACTGGATCTCCTCCCATGTGTTCGGGTGCTCCTTGCTAGCTCCTCTAACAATTTCTGAACCTCTGTAGTGGTTTTGTTCAGAATACTGCCCCCACAAGAAGAGTCAACCAACCTCTTATCCTGATCAGAAAGTCCCCCGTGAAAGTACATAATCAACTGCTCTTCATCATACCCATGATAAGGACAACTCCTGGTGAGAGTAGGCATGGGCAACCGGTTCCCGGTTCCGGTTCCGGTTCCGAACCGCCGGTTCCGGTTCCGGGAAAGGGAGGAACCGAGTGGAACCGCCAAAATCCGGTTCCCGGTTCCGGTTCCTTGAGGCCGGTTCCGGTTCCACGGTTTTCCGGTTCTTTTGTTGTCCCTTTTTTTTTTTTGGAAATTTGCACACATGGGCGACCGCCTAAGAGAAGTGGGCGACCGCCCATCACTTTTTTCCAGTGAATTCTCACCAATCCTGGCGAAGTGGCCTACAATCTTAGATTTCTTTTTTTGGTGAGTGCATAAATGATAAGTGTCTATAATTCAAACTTGTGAGTGATAAGATAACGAAAGATGATAAAAGCTCATAGTTCCATCTTGACGAGATTTTTTTTTTTTTGCAATCAATGACAAGGGTATTTTAAGCAACTGACCTTGGACCAGTCAAGTTGCAGGCCAAGAGTACTCCATCTCAATTTCCGAAGCAAAACCGTTGCTGATACTGATTTGCATGTATGTTCACTTGATGAAGAACCATGTTCCTTGGAAAATTATCAGACATGTCAAGAAGGGAGGAGTATGATATAGTCCAGTATATAGCCAATGAGGAACTACTAACTTATATGACAAGTACTAAAGAAGGAACATAACTGGATTTCAAATAAAATTATAGCACATATGGATGAGAAACACTAACAAGGCTGCAAAAAGTTTGAATTTTCAGCAAGAACCGCCGGTTCTACGGTTCCGAACCGCCGGTTCCCCGGTTCCGGTTCCCCGGTTCCGGTTCCAAAACCGGCGGTTCACGGTTTTCTGAAAAGAGGAACCGAGACTGAACCGTGAACCGGCCGGTTTCGGTTCTCGCCGGTTCCGGTTCTTGCCGGTTTCGGTTCTGTCGGTTCCGATTCCGGTTCGGTTCTCCGGTTCCGCCCGGTTCCAGTTCCGGTTTGCCCATGTCTAGGTGAGAGTATGAAACTGGTTGAAATACTCGTAAAAGGACTCATCCACCTTCTGCTCCATGTTACTAATGTCCCTTTTCATGACATTAATCTGGTTCACAGGAAAGAACTCATCCAAAAATGCCTCCTTCATCTGCTGCCAGGTGGTTATACTGTTCGGGGCCAGATGATAATACCACATATTAGCTCTGTCCTTCAAGGTGAAGGAGAAGGCTCGAAGAAGAAGCTGCTCAATTGGAAGATTAGCAGGCTTCATGCTGTTGCAAACTTGCACAAACTGAGATACGTGCTGATTCGGGTTTTCTCTGGGTAATCCACTGAAACTAGGCAATTGATTTAGTAACCCCGACTTCAACTCAAATGTAACTCCCACAGGCAAATCAGGAAAAGTAACTGCCTGCGGTTGCTCAGTCAAATTTGGAGCAGTTTTCTGCCTGAGTGTCTGGGGTGCTCTATCACCCATCTCTTTCTTGATAGTTCTTTTCAATTTCTGGATCAAGAAGCTCAAGAGAATAATCAGTAGAACGGGTATGGACCAAACAATGATCCACACCACGAAGGGACAGGGGGTGAAACTAATAAAGCGATAAAAGACAAACAAATAAAATTAAATGACATAAATTAAATAAGAACACAAACAAATAAACACCGTTCCCTGGCAACGGCGCCAAAATTTGGTAGGCTTAGTCGCATACCTACTAAATTAAACCGGGACTCGGCCACAAGAATGTAGCAAAGGTAAGTCCTGGGTCGAACAACTGAAGAACGGTTATTGATTACGAACTAGTCACACACAAATGGGGGGGGGCTTGTTTGTTGATGAATTAATTCCTAAAAACAGAAATTAAGCTAATTAAGAGCAAAAACAATAATTTAGAAACACTTTAGATTTGATTCCGTCCCCACCTAATTAGCCAATTATCATTGATATCTCTTTTCAATGTCACCCTATTCACCTGAACACAAGATCTGTTTCAATCTCTGCTTCTTCTTTCAGAATAGTTACTAGCAGTGGCACACTCACTAGAAACCCTAATTAATAAATTAATCTATCTGGCACAGTCTAGATCGCAGAATTAATTGATGAACGGTTTAAGAAACTAAGATCAAGAATGCTTTCTATGATTATTTCACACAGATAATCATCTAATTTTACCCACTTCACAATTTACTATGGCACATGCATAAATCGTAAAGATGTTACTCATGAATTTTCTACACTGGCACAGTCATAGAAAACTCTAGCTAAGATTCATAAAAAGAACTAGTGAATTGATCAGGTTCACAAACCCTAGTTATAAATCTAGAATAAACACAAGTAAAATTATGAATAGGGATAAACAGATTGAAAAGAAAAATACCTCAAATTGATAATTAGGGGTTCAAGAAATCAAATCCAAAGCAATGAGTTTAAGCTTCCATGGAAAACCTCAAGCTCTCTAGGGAAAAATAAAAACTCTAGATGAACCCTCAAAATAATGTTAAAAAGAGTATATATACTCCTCCATTCTATAAACCTAAGAACTAAAATAAAAAAGGAATAAGGAAAAAGAAATTAAAACCAAAAGATTTGAAAAAGATTTAAAAAGTCCAGCCCAGCAACAAGCACTACTGTAGCACGCCCTCACGTCAGTCAGTGTCAGTGCAATTATTTTTCAATCACCTTTTTCACATTTGGTCATCATGCTCTTCAGAATTGCAGTTTAGTCCCTGGACTTCACCAACTTGCAAAACAGTCTTCCGCTTCAATATCTTGACTTTGACTCCTCGAGAGTATTACATCCGAATATGAAATTAAACACTCAAATACCCTCGGATTACAATTAAGCCCCAAAAATACATTTTATTCGAAAATTACATAAAACTAATCTAAATACATGAAAATAACAATTTAAGCTCATAGAAACCAAGAAAATAATGGTATAAAATTCGTCCCATCAATGATATTTTGGTGGTCTCTTGTCTTTGACGACCTGCCAATGCAATCCATACGGAGTGATCAAAATTTCCTGCGGTAAACATGTTTTCCATCTCGATCTTTTTCTTGGTAGAACAGGTGGCCTATAGTCCTTACACTTTCGAAAGTTTGAAGTGCCTTTCTTATTTGGCACCTTTGTTCTTTTTTGCTCTTTCACTGTATTATTAGTATCGGGACATGCAAAAATATTTATCACATCAAAATCATTATTCATGAAGCTATTTTCCACATTTTTTTTAGATTGCGATCCCTCACCCATTTCATATTCTTCACTTGGTGTGTAGGTCTCTAAATAAGGATCCTCGAGATTTGCTCTTCTCATATCAAACTCGACCTTTTCCTTTTCGACATTTAGGGAAAAGGTACGATTTTTTACATCAATGATTGCCCCAGCGGTGGCAAGAAATGGTCTTCCTAAAATGACTGGAATCTGATGGTCTTCTTCCATATCAAGGATCACAAAGTCGACAGGGATGATCAACTCCCTACTCGACACGACATATTTTTCATTATACCGATGGGGTATTGAATGGAACGATCTGCCAATTGGAGAGACTTGGTGGTGGGTTTGAGTTCCCCCATACCAAGTTTCTCACTCACCGATAATGACATCAAACTGACACTAGCTCCTAAATTAAGCATAGTGTTATCTATGTTAATTCTGCCAACACAACAAGGAATTGAAAAAGTACCCGGATCCTTTAATTTTGGAGGAGTCTTATTTTGTAAAACAACACTCACTTCCTCCGCTAACATAACATTCCATATCCCACTAGCCTTTCTTTCTCCGAAATCGATTGTTTTAACGGTCTAACACCTAAAGGCATTTCATCAATTTTTTCTGATAATGGAATGTTAACATTAATGGCATCCAAGTTTTCTAAAAGTTCGATATAATCCTTGTCTTCTTTTCTAGGGAATTCCATCCCGAATTAGTCTCAATCATCGGCGGGATTGGACTATAATCAATTTCACTAGGGCATTCATTTAGCACATCATACTCATCCCTAGTGTTTACCATACTAACATGCTCATTCGGCCTTTGAGGTTGACCGGGAAGACTCCCTTATGGTCTACTCGTTGGGATGTCCTGTTGAGCTTGTTGACTTTCTAGCATCTTATTATGCACTGCTAGGTTATCGAACCTAGCGTTCATCAATTTAAAACACTCCCTAAACTCATTATTGGTCTTTTCTTGAGCATTTTTATTTTCAACTATGAAATCCATTAAAAGATCCAATTTTGATTTAGGGGGAAAGGTATTCGAATTATTATTGAAATTCTAAGATGCGAATCCCGGGGGTTGTGTAGATGGTTGCGGATTTAGAACGTTGTTATTCTTGTAGGAGAAGTTGGGGTGATTCCTCCATTCGGGATTGTATGTATTAGAATACATCACCCCTTCTGTCCAAAAGAATTGACAAAGTTCACTTGATCACTAGAACTAGTGTCAAGCAAATCGCAACTATCTGTAATATGTGAGTTAGACCCACATAGTTCACACAAAATATTTATATTTGCCACAGGATTGATATTAAGATTCTCAGATTTCTTTAAAATCATGTCAACCTTAGAAGAGAGAAGAGTAACTGCATCAACATTATACTTACCAGGCGTACCTTGCTATTGCTCCCTCTCGTTTGACCACTGATAGTGGTTCAATGCAATATTCTCAGTGAGGTCGTATGCCTCATCGACTCCATTAGTCATTAATGCTCCTCCTGCAGCAGCATCAATGGTCTCTCTCGTCTTAAATATGAGACCGTTGTAGAAGGTGTGAACAATTAACCATTTTTCGAGTCCGTGGTGGGGGCACATTCTGAGAAGCTCCTTGAACCGCTCCCATGCGTCGTACAAAGTCTCACTTCCGGTTTGACAAAAGTTAATGATCTTCGTGCGAATTTGGGCTATTTTACTCGGTGGGAAAAAATGCCCAAGGATTGCTTCTTGAACTTGGTCCCATGTTTTTAGTGAGTTTTGAGGGACCGAGTTCAACCATTGCTTCGTCTTATCCTTAAGAGAGAAATGAAAAAGGCGCATTCGTATTGCTTCCGATGTGACATTCTGGATACGAGTGGTGTCAAAGTACTCCAAGAATGTTTGGATGTGGAGATGAGGGTCTTCGAAAGCAGTGCCGCTGTATTGGTTGTTCATAACCATATGCAAAAGCTGCGGCTTAATCTCAAAGTTGGCCGCGTTGGAATTCGGCACAACAATGGGGGATCTAGTTCCCGGGGTACTTGGATTCACAAAGTCCCGTAGGGTCCTAGCCGGTGTTTGTGGCTCTCCTTCCGCCATGTGTTGGTTTAATGTCTCCTTGAGTTTCCTTAGTCTTTCGTGAAAGGTTCGTTAGGGTTCCGGATCAAAGTTGTCAAAGAAGGTCTGAGTCCGTTTCATACACTATAAGAGCACTCGAAGAGAAGATTAAACGTAACAGATTATCGGAAGTAAAAACTAAAACAAAATAAATAAAAAACAAAATTATGTAGTAAAGACAAAAACAAAAAGTAAACCGTTGTCCCCGGCAACAGCGCCAAAAACTTGTTCGGTCGAAACCTAACGGTTTATTTAAATTTCACAACCGCACGGGCTAGTGAAATATAGTGGGTTCAAGTACGAGTCGATCCCACAAGGACAGGGTTTATTTTGGGATGAATTTGTTTTTACTACAAATATAAAAGGTATTGGGAGAGATATAGATTGATTTAAGAAAAGAATAGAACATACGCAGAAAAATACTTTAAGAAAACTCTTATTATAAACGAAGCATTCTCGGGATTAGAAATCATTTAGCCAAATATTCATCATATAGTCATGTCTTTGAAAATATATTTTTTCATAAAAATCAAGGATGGTACGTTAGGCTTACACTACTTCTCACGATCAAGCAAGTAGTGTTGTATCCTTCACTAATTATGCCCTATCTTCTTGATATTTCCGTTTATGGTATGAACGGGCATTCCGGCTTATCTCTCGGTGACCATAATTAGCAAGGATCCATTAAGTTCGAGAGTCAACGCACTTTCCATTCAAGGAACATCCCTAGGCCATTGAACTACTCTCGTGATCAATGAAACCTAGTTCCTTTATATGGTTCCGTCAATCGAGATTCTTCGCTAGGTACTCCTTTGATTGACTGAATCATACAAGTTGGACGTCTCAAAAATATAAGTCATTTTGAGATTGATATAAAGAAATAGTTTAGATGAAGATAGATGACAAGACTTTTATTTAAGATGATGAACAAAAGGCATTTTGAGTTTCCAACCCCAAGAATAAGGGGGATTACTCACTAGCCCTTATAAACAAGCAACATAATTAATAATAAAAGATAAAGATAAGAAGGACTTATGATTGTAAAGGGATGATGGATGGAAATAACTCTTGATATTTATTGCTTCCTTCCAAAAATACTTCAAGAACAATGAACACTTGAATCTTCAAAAATGTTTGGAACTAATGATAAAGAATTGTATATAATGTATTCTAAACTCAGGTATACTATTCTCTGGTATGATCTGATTATTTTAGACTGATTACAATGGCCTATATATAGATATGGAGGAGACTCTTCAAAATGGTGCCTTAAAAAGGTGCCTTTTAATTCTGCAGACAACATTTGCACGGTCGGGTTAAGAGAACTACACGGCCGTGCCTCCTTGGCGCCAAAAATGGGTTTGAACTGGTGGAAGGGCACGGCCGCTCCACCTTTGGCTGCACGGCCGCTCTGGCCTGGAATGCTCGGCCACTCCTCTTTTCAAGACTCGGCCACTCCATGTTTTGGGGCCAAAATTGGCCTGGAAAAAGGTCATGTGCACGGCCGCTCTGGCTAGATTTTAGCTTGTTTGCTTGATTTAGTTATTACCTTCCATGGCTTCTACATTTGATTACTTCCAAGGCTCCAATTTGATCATAAATTGACTCTAAAACCTGTCTAAGAGTATAAAATATATCAAAAGTATAAAATCGAAGATATATGACAAAAGAAGCTTTAAATAACCTAAATACAAACTAAATGATGCTAAAACTAAGGAAAAGATTGATGAATGATGGGATAAATGACTATATAATAGTCACTTATCAGCTATGCAATGGATGGATACTTAGGAGGTCATTCCACGCCACTTGCGTTTGTCCCCTTGCCATTCTTCCCTTTCTTCCATCGTCCCCGGCAAGTCTTCTTTCGCTCCACGTGAGCCAACTCTGTCTCTCTCATTCCGAGATCAGGGGTCCTTCCCGTCGAGTCAAACAATCCAGTAGCTCGCAGATCTTCATTCACCCGTGCCTCGGCCCGGAGCTCCTCCCTCCCTGCGAGTCTGCAAAAAGGGACCTCTCTCCGTCAGTCGGTCAACTCTGGTCTCATAGTCAAACAAAGTGTCTCCCGTCACATTCTGAGGGTTAGACAAGGCTTCTGCACTTCTAAGGCCATAGCTGACACGACAACCTTGCCCCAGAATCGCTACTCGCCTGCTCCCCAAAACCACTTGGGTCTACCCGACATGCTGCCTTTACCAATCCAGGTACTCGATGGTCAATACAACACTCTCCTGACGTTGAAGGAGCACTACAGGAGGGAAAGCGAAATACTTCCATACCCTCAGAAAATACAAAAAGACATCTGAATCTGTCATAGAGAAAGAAGCTACCTCCATGGTGGCAAAGTCTTCCCAGCCCAGAAAAGGCTCCTGACTCATCCCAAACTGTCGAACAACGAGCAACGGGACATAGAAAGAGGACCAAGACAACCCTGGAACTCTGACAACATATGAACCTTCCTGAAAGGCCCTCCTAGTCTCAATCCCCCAATGAGGGACCCACCAACGGATCTGATGCGTACCAAGCTGTGCCATCCATCTTTCCCAGGTAGACTGATTCATATCCAACACAAGAGGCCATCGAGCAAACGTCCACAGACTAAGAGAGGCCGGAGACTCAGGCATAGCTTGAAGCCTCTCTCGCAACCACAAGGTGAGCGAAATGGGGCTTCCCCCTCGCATGAACCTATCCCTCATCGCCAAGCGATCAATGCCGTGAAAGGTTTCCCCCATAACCAAGGGAGCTATATCCTCACCAGCCCGGCAGTGCCCTACCATATCCAGCAAAGCACCATCGCATACCCCAAGGGAGCTGACCATGAAGACCGTTGCTATCACCCACAAAGCAAATGCATCCCACGATACATCACTCTCGTCATCACCCATAAACTTCTCAGGTAGCACAGAAATGTCAATATGACCAGAACCAAAAGTCATACCTTGCGATTCTTCCAACGAAGTTCGAAGAAAGCATGCGAGCTCCACGCTCATGGTCGCACCCCCGATCAAAGGAAGCGAGATGGCCTCCACTTTCGGTCCTCCAACCAAAGCCCAAAAATCCTCAAAGGTGGGCATAATCTCATTGTAGGAGAAGCTATACACATGTCTCCTAACATTCCAGAACCTTGCAGCAGCCCGCAACAATTCCCAATCAGGAACCAACGCCTTAAGGGACCAAACCGAGCAAAGTCAAAATCTCACCTCAGAAGCCCTTTTATTGTGCCTCATGTGGTGCCTCATCCACATCTCGAGCTGCTCAAGTAAGTATGCTTGCCTCTCCTTTGAAATTCTAGCAAAATTCTCGAAACAAACGAAGAATCCATGGCAAAAATGGAGGTTTCTTGAGAAAATGGGGAAGAAGGCTCGAAATAACTGCAAATGGAAGTGGGGAGATAAAGGGAAATCCATATTTTCAATAAATATTATCCCCTCTCAAAAAGCAAGAAGTGTCCCCGCGGACCTCTTTGCATGCATGAAGTTTCCGCGCGGACCACTTTGCAACCTGGCTAAATTTTCAGCAAACTGCAAAACAGTTACTGCCCGCGGCAGGACCTTGCCCCCAACTGCTCAAAAGCCTTACCAAAGCCATTTTTGGCCACCATAAACTAACCACAAATACACTCTGAAATTACCCGCGATTTTTCGCGCTCGGCGAAAAAAGGCGGTTGTCTTTCGCGGAGGGTTGGTGTCTGAGACATCGCTTTCGGGAAGGAGAGGAGTCGCCACGCGGCTTTTGTATTTTGAGCCCAAACGTTGAGAAATGGCTTTTTGGTTGAAAATGGTGTCATTTTTATTGGTAGCAAAAACATAGGAAAAGGCTTTGAAAACGGGGTGTCATTTTTATTGGTAGCAAAAACGAGTAAAAAACTTTTTTGTACCAGAGATTGTTAGGTTCAGAGGTCATGTTACGTTTCGGGAAGAGTATATTGAGATCACCCGAAATGCCTCGTATGACGAGTCTTTCTACCTTTCTTGAAAACGTGTGCGTGTGTGTGTGTGTTTGCATTTTGAAATGGGAGCTTGAATGACAAGCTTAATCTTGGTTTGAATGTGAAACATTGGTTATGGGATCTTGTTTGAAAAGGCGAGCGTTTGAATGGAAAAAGTCGGTTTTGGAAGTTTTAGGAAAAGTGGCGCGAATGTTGATTTTAACCGTTTAACTTAAGTGTCAAATGTTGACTTTTAAAAAAAGAGCGTTTGAATGTCAAATGTCGGTTTTTTAGTTTGAAGATGAGCGTTTGGATGCCAAACGTAATTTCGCTCATTTTGAAAGAGAGTTCGAATGTCGAACTCCGGTTTTGAACCGGGCATGTCATTGATAGCGATTTTACGGGAAAAAAGCATTAAATGATTTTGAATTTCAAATGACGGCTTTTAAGTTTGAAGATGAGCTTTTGGATGTCAAACGTCAATTCGCGTGTTTTGAAAGAGAGTTCGAACGTCGAACTACGGTTTTGAACCGGGCATTACATTGTTAGCATTTTTACGGGAAAAAGGCATTAAATGATATTCGATCAACGAATCGGGTTGCGACTCGGACTTAGAAAAGTAAATACTATCACGATCCAAATGGCTCGGACTTGTAAATGACAGTATTTAAAGTGCGGTATCAACGGAATCAAACGATCTAGAATAGTAAAGTTTGATCGACAAACCAAATGCCTCAGAATTGTAAAGTTGCGTGAAAGTAAATGACGTTCAACGGATCGAACGATCCGAAATTGGTAAATGACGTAAAATAAATAACGATCGACGGATCAAACGATCCGGAATTGTAAATGACATAAAAGTAATGGAAGGGGGCCGGAACGCCGTTTTAACTCGAGATTACTTCTCTTACGAGAAGAGAAGAGGATCAGAGACTAAAACGTATCGGACCCCGTTTAGACGATGACGTCTACATTTCAACAACGTTCGTCCGAAACGGTTGTAGCGACTGGCGCGTAAACCGAGACGGAACGAGAGTTTAAAGAGAAAGGGAGCTACCTATGGCTAGGGTTGGCTCCTTTGACTCGGTGGGTGTATACGGGACACGAAAAGGTGTTTGGAATGGTGTTTCGAGGTGGTGGGGGTTGTATTTGATCGAAATACGGAGTTTTCACGCAAAACGAGGGAAAACGGGGCTAGGGAGGGGTGAGAACCAGTTTAGGCCATGGCTTTTGGGTGAAAGGGAGTAATTTTTTGTTGTTATAAATGGCTTTGACAGCCTCTGTATTTATAGGTAAAATTTCAGGATGAGTCCGGACGGACTGAGGGTGTAAACCAGGGGGTTTTGTGAAATTTTGGAAATTGGAGGGACTTACTGGCAATTCTGGATTGTCTGCAAAAGTGTCCGGCCGGACTTAGACTGCATACCAGGGGTATTTTAGTCTTTTCACACTGATTTTTGATTGATGTTGAAGAGGGAACTGTGGCATGCACGCCATGTATCCCTGTGACTCACCAGGTTGTGGAAGTTCATGCCATTATCCCTGGTTTTATCCGTTTTTAAAATAACTGTCCGGAAAATGTCCGAAACGCCCCCGGAAAGTGCTGGAAAGTGCATTTTTTAGGGAAAGACGCACTTTTACGTGCGACGACGTGTGTTGAGTACGCTTTGACGTTGGGATGCACGGGGTAGTCCCGAGACGTCTCGTTGGCTTGGGAACGGGGAGCTTAACGGGTTCCGGTTAACATGGAGCGGGCCAGTTAACGAATTTCGATTAACTTCTAACGGATTTTGGCGAACCGGATTTGGGTACTTACAGTTAGCCCCTCAGCGACGTCACTTTCAAAGGAGGTGGGGTCGTTGAAAAAAGATAAGGATCCAAATCGGGGGATGCCTTATTTTGAAAGAGACCTGGGCGGTCAGCTGGCTGGACCCTTAGCGAAAGGATTCCTACGTATCCCGAGCGGGAATCAAGCTGATCATAGTTCGTAGGTGCAAGGAGCCGCGCGTGGGGACCTTGACCTTAGCGAGACTGTTGGGAGGCGTCTAATCCTGAATGAGACCATTGCGAGATACCTGAACCTGAATGGAGACTATTGTAAGGCGTCTGAACCTGGTTTTTGAAACCTTCGAGGGCGTGTGGCGCCTCAGACCGGAGTTGCTGAACATGCGAGGGCGTGTGGCGCCTCAGACCGGAGTTGATGGAACATACGAGGGCGTGTGGCGCCTCAGACCGGAGTTGATGGAACATACGAGGGCATGTAGCGCCTCAGACCGGAGTTGCTGAACATATGAGGGCATGTGGCACCTCAGACCGGAGTTGCTGAACATGCGAGGGCGTGTGGCGCCTCAGACCGGAGTTGCTGAACATGCGAAAAGGGCGTGTGGCGCCTCAAACTGGAGTTGCTGAAACATACGAGGGCGTGTGGCGCCTCAGATCAGAGTTGCTGAACATGCGAGGGCGTGTGGCGCCTCAGACCGGAGTTGATGGAACATGCGAGGGTGTGTGGCACCTCAGACCGGAGTTGATGGAACATACGAGGGCGTGTGGCGCCTCAGACCGGAGTTGCTGAACATGCGAGGGCGTGTGGCACCTCAGACCGGAGTTGCTGAACATGCGAGGGCGTGTGGCGCCTCAGATCGGAGTTGCGAGGATGCGTTTATCCTGGGACGAAGGCATTCGTGCCTTGAGTACTGGACTCATGATGACTGCCAGTTTTATCCGTCAGGGATAAAGTGGCAATGATGGGAATGGTTGCATTGAACTGGCGCTATTAACAACACAGAAGGATTGACGTTCTAACGACGGTGTTAGGAATGGGATGCGGTCTCGGGAGAAACTGACACATTGCTGGGAAAAAGCATCCAGAGTTCTGACGGGGTCAGTTAGGAGCTGAGGGGGTTGATTGTCGTTTCTTCCTTAGACAGATGGTCTTAGGATCCTGCTGGGGAGGAACGTTCGGGCTTACGACGTTGGCCGAAGAGGGATTGTTTGCGGGCTTACCTTGATGGCCGCTGAGGTGGGATGATCGGGCTTACGACTGGCGGCCGGGGAGATAAACGTTGGTGAAAACCAATTGGAATTTTGACGTCAGGAGACGGAGGTGTTATTTAATGTCCGAAGACGGGACTGAGCATTTGAATGTCAAACGTCGGTTGGGACGGAAATGAGCGTTTGAATGTCAAACGTCAACTAGAGATGGAAGTGAGCGTTTGAATGTCAAACGTCGACTTGGGACGGAAGTGAGCGTTTGAATGTCAAACGTCGACTTGAGACGGAAGTGAGCGTTTTAGTATCAAACGTCGACTTGAGACGGAAGTGAGCGTTTGAGTGTCAAACGTCGACTTGAGACGGAAGTGAGCGTTTGAGTGTCAAACGTCGACTTGAGATGGAAGTGAGCGTTTGAATGTCAAACGTCGACTTGAGACGAAAGTGAGCGTTTGAATGTCAAAAGTCGACTTGAGATTTAACGTCTGGAGACGAGCGTTAGTGAAAACTAACTGGGAATTTAACGTCTGGAGACGAGCGTTAGTGAAAACTAACTGAGAATTTAACGTCTGGAGACGAGCGTTAGTGAAAACTAACTGAGAATTTAACATCTGGAGACGAGCATTAGTGAAAACTAACTAAGAATTTAACGTCTGGAGACGAGCGTTAGTGAAAACTATTTGAGAATTTAACATCTGGAGACGAGCGTTAGTGAAAACTAACTGAGAATTTAACGTCTGGAGACGAGCGTTAGTGAAAACTAACTGAGAATTTAGCGTCTGGAGAAGAGCGTTAGTGAAAACTAACTGAGCTTGACCTCGGGGGAGGGGGTGTTAGAAACGTCTAACTTGGGGGAAATTTTATACTTTTGGGGGCCAAAAGGGATAAAATTGAAACTGCGAGAAATTGAGGGGCCAAAGTGGCAAGGAATCTTTTCTGCTGCAGAAAGAGTCAGGCCGGATTGAACCTGAAGTTGACCAGGTTCATTTCAGCGCCAAGACCAACGCAAACTGGTCCATTTTCTCTATTAATTCCGACGAGAAAGAGAGAAAAGAGAGAAGAGAAATCACTCCAAATTGTGAGTTTTGTTCAAATTTGCAAGGGAAAATCGACATGGAGGGTGATTTGGGACCAATGGCTCGTCATGGAAGGACCGATAACGAAAGAACGCGGTTGGTGCGGACCATTCGAACCACCGTTCTTTCTTTGAATTCGGCGGAGTTCTACCCGGCTCGGGACACTCACAAATCCAAAGGAGGGATCGAAAGATAGGTAAACTTCCTTCAAATTCCATTAATTTAAGAATGTGCATTCTTTAAATGTTTAGGAATTTGACTAGAAATGAGTTAGGGTTCTTGGTGCCCGAATTGGGGCTTTTGACTTTGCTATGCGCCTTTGTCGAAATTGACTAGAGTGTAGTTCAATTGGCACTATGGGTAGATGACACAAAAATTTTGGTTGTAAAATTCCATGCCTAGATGTGTTTTCCGAATTTAAAGTATGTTTAAATCGGGATGGAGTAATTTTTCAAAATGTTCGAAATGATTTGAAAGTTCCGAATTCGACGAAGTTTTCGAAATGTTTTGAAAGTTCCGGATTCGACGGATTTTTCGAAAGGTTTTGAAAGTTCTGAATTCGACGGAGTTTTCGAAGTATCTTGAAAGTTCCGGATTCGACGGAGTTTTCGAAATGCTTTGAAAGTTCCGGATTCGACGGAGTTTTCGAAATGCTTTGAAAGTTCCGGATTCGACGGAGTTTTCGAGATGTTTTGAAAGTTCCAGATTCGACGGAGTTTTTGAAATGTTTTGAAAGTTCCGTATTCAACGGAGTTTTCGAAATGTTTTGAAAGTTCCGGATTCGACGGAGTTTTCGAGATGTTTTGAAAGTTTCGGATTCGACGGAGTTTTCGAAATGTTTTGAAAGTTCCGGATTTGATGGAGTTTTCGAAATGCTTTGAAAGTTTCGGATTCGACGGAGTTTTCGAAATGTTTTGAAAGTTTGGACCGTTAATACTCCAATCGGGATGGAAATATTTTAGGAAAAAAATGGGAACTATATCTGCGTTGCATCATTTTGACATGCGTTCGTGCACTCTGTTGATGTCGCTTCTGTATTAACGTATTTTTGTCGTGTTCACCTGCAGGGGCGAGGGACAGTTGACGTTCACAACTTGAAGAGTCGGGGAGCCTTCGAGGCAGTGCGAGCGCTGTGGGAGATATTCCCGGACGAGGCTCGAGACGGAGAGAGGAGTCCATGGCAGCTGGTGATTGACTCCGGTTTGGCTGGGTTTATCAGCGCGGTAGCCGCGGTGGATGTGATGCAGAGGGAGAGGTTCATATACGTAGCTCTGAGCGAGTACTGGTGGGACACAAACCACACTTTTCACTTCACGTGGGGGGAGGCGACTGTGACTCCCACTGACTTTGCGGCTATCACTGGGTTGCCAACCTGGGGCAAAACGCTGGTATGGGTGGACGGCTATACCCCGGTGCAGTTGTCGGAGCTGCTGGGTTTCGATATTATCGATGCTAGGGGCTTAGGTATTAGGTACAGGCCGATGGAGAATCATCTGAGGAGGGGTATTGATGCATATGGGGAGGGGTCCCCGAGGATGACCGCTGAGCGTCTGGCTCGAGGGTTCCTATGGTTCGCATTGTCAGCGACTCTGTTTCCTACTTCTGACACATCCTGTCACTTCCCATTGCTCGGGTCGCTGACTGATTTGGACGCCGTGAGGGGGTTCGCATGGGGGGAGGCTGGACTGGCCAAGCTCTACCATGCCTTGGACAGGTTCTCGCGGGGAGAGGAGAACACCTTGTGCAGCTTCTCATTTGCTTTGGATGTAAGTTACCATCTTTTCTCTTCATTGTCTCATTTTTGTACTCGTGTGTATCTGCTCTGTAGCTGACATAACTTTCCATGTGCTTGACAGGTCTGGTGCTTTGAGGTGTTTCGCCCGCAGAGGTGGGAGATCAAGGAGGCGTATGCGTCCTTGTTCCCTGCCATGTTGTCTTGGCAGAAGGATGTAAAGAAGGCTGTGTCATCGAGGGAGGGTACTCGGCTGACGTACGAGGAGGTGTCTCAGGCCCTGAGCCGAGAGTTCTCCGAGCGGATCCAGCTGACTTGGTGGAACCGGATTCATGTCGGCGTGGTCCAGGTTGCTAGTGAGGTCACACATCGGTGGAAGCTGCTGGTGGGATTTCATTGTGACGCGATGTATTTGGGAGAGAGGGTGACCCGCCAGCATGGTTCGGGGTCCCTTTCTATGGTGCCGGTGGACTCGCCTCCATAAATGTAGCATCCTTTGTCGATACCGATGGAGGAGTTGGAGCGGTATAGATAGGGCGTGTTCTATACCGAGCTTATCATAGAGGGAGCTGACTATGATGCCTTCTTGAGGAGGAGGCTGAGGAGCCCGCAGGTGCAGCACAGGGAGGGCGAGGGCCCTGGATATCCCCGAGATCTCCCACTCCCACGCGCTAGGCTGGCGTACGAGGGGCTGGACGGTTCCCGTAGGCGATTGGTGATCCCTATTCCGGAGGAGGCGAGGCCTCTGTACAGAGTGGACCCCAATACTTCAGTGAGTGCTTTTGATTTTCTGGATTTGATAGTAGTATTCTGCAAATGTTGCATCTGTACTGTCTGTTGGTCTTTTGACGACTTTCCTGGTTTGCAGGTGTCTGGCCGTACGTACAACCAGGCTGTGAGGCAGTTGGACGGGTGGGCTAACTACGATAGGAGGCTCGTGGAGTTCCTGCGGTGCAATTCTCGGAGGAGTGCGGCTGTACATGAGCCGAGGCGGTCTAGGCCGAGATATTCGTCTGCCTCCACGACTGGTGGGGCAGACTTTGTGCAGGGATTTGGCCAGTTCTCAGGCAAGACGGCGGGGTTCAGAGCTCGTCACTCTTCGTACTCGGGGCACGAACAGGGAGAGTCCTCGAGGGCACAAGAGCAGAGGCGGCCTTTCTCATATTCCCGCCTGGAGGAATTTGGAGAGTACCTATCCTCGGTGGACCCGGCTGCTGCGGGGCAGTACATCGAGTGCTCGGATGACGAGCAGGACTCCGAGTAGTCCTCCTTTATTGTTTTCTTTAGACAAAATGTGTGTATTGTCCGAAATAATTTGACTTGTATTTGAAAAGGCGCCCTTGAGGCGGAACCTGTATTTTGCATATTTATTTAGTGATTACCTTCTTTTTATTTTGGTAAATAAGCAAGTAGGTTGATCAAAAATAAATAAAATAAAATATGCACAAAAATTCGAACTGGTCAAAATTTATGCTTATATGCACTGATATTTAATTAATTGCACTGTTGCACGAGCCCGGGGCGGAAGTGGTGTTGGCAGTGGTTGATTGAAACCATGGGAGCACGCAGATTCAAGGAAGCTTGAACAAGGCTTGGTTTGGAATTGTTTCCAATTTAAGAGCAGCTGGCTGCAGAGTTGACCCAGTCAACTTGAGAAGGAGTCCGGCCGGACTGAGAATGAATTTCCAGAATCTTTTAAATTGCAGTTCAGCTTTTGCAATTTGTAAGAACAGCGCATTTGCTTTGATCAATCAGCTAAATTCTCTCAAATTCCTGAAGGTTTTCTTTGCTTTTTCCATGGCTCCATTTCCTAAGCTATCATCTCAGATGCAAGAGCGATACTTGGACAATTTCCAGTCGTGGGTACGGAACCACACGAGGCAAAACAAGGGGTTTTTCGAGGGTTGTTACGGGATGAAATCTGTTTGGGCTTTGAAGGAGCTCATGCCAGATTGGGATCTTTTGAGAGCTGCGGCTCGTTTCTGGGACGTACGGAGGATTGTGTACAACTTCTCGTACAACGAAATCACTCCCACGTTTGAATATTTCTGGGCCATTTTAGGAGGACCTGAGATGGAACAGCTAGTTCTTCCCTATGCGGGTGGCATGGCCACTGTTGAGAAGTTAGTGTCTCTGCTTGGTATCTCGGCTGAAGAAGCATACGGGATGCTAATACTGAACACAGATTATGTCGACATTTCGGGGCTGCCCGATAGATTTGCTGGTGCTGAGGGGAGCGTTTTCGCGTGGGACGCATTTGCTCTGTGCGCGATTGCTACTTTGTTCACATTCATGTCCCTGGGTGTGTGCCATCACAACGTACTGGACCTGGTGAGGCAGTGCCGGAATGGGGGAGACATCATGCCTTTGATCCTGGGTGAGACGTTCCTGGGCATGGTCGGATGGCGACCGGCATTTGATACATGTGGGGAGGGAGTTCCGCTATGCTCACTATGTGGTTTAGGGAGAGATTGCAGATGATGCCCGAGGTGCCAATGTCTTGCGACGCTTGGTCCTTTTCTCGACGTCCTCTGGTGATAGGGGGCGATCAAGCTGAACTGGAGCTCTGGATGGCCAGACTCCGCATGCATATCTTGCGATGGTGGGTTCCTAACTGGAAGCTACAGACTTGTCGAACCGCTCAGGAGGGTCTTTTAGTTGTCAGAGTGTTGGGGTTGTCCCAGACCGCTTTCTACATTTCATCCTTGGTGTTGCGACAGTACGGGCTGGAGCTGGTGCCATTGACGGGTTTGAGTTATGCTGCTACCTTCGAGGTGGGATCTCTGCTGATGGAAGATCCTTTGACGTTATTGCTGCTCACACGGTTGTGGCAATACACGTCCTTTCCTGCCAGGGTTCTCTTTCACCGGAGAGGGGGCACTGTTCTGTTTACGCAGTATCTGAATTGGTATGAAGAGTGTATGGGGGAGACACAAATGTCTATCTTGTGGACATGGAGTAAGTTTTTGGGTGTTGATTACCTTGACAACTCGACTTTGAGGAGGGCTGAAGCGGGGGCTAACCCTCAGAATCGTACTGGGGACGACATGGCTGACTATGAGGCCAATGCTAGTCGGGAGGCCGATCAAAGCACGGTCATGATGGCTCGAAGAGTGGCAGCTCAGGATAGAGCTAGGGAAAGGGCTGCATTGGCAGCTACAGGCTTTACGAAGGCGTCGGGAAGGGTCCCTGAGCCAGGTAGAAGGACTATGGGAATATTCCCTGTGAAGGTGAAAAATACTCGCCGTGGAAAAGGGAAGGGGAAGAAGGATAAAGGACCAAGTACGGGAAACTAGGTTGACCTTGCTGTCCAGAGTATCCACCCACTGTCATTGTAGACACATTAACTGATTAATGTTTTATTGTTGTTTTGCTAGCGAGTCGATAGTTGACCGTGCTTGAACTCATCAAAGATTGTTTTAACCGTAATGAATTTGTAGTTTAATTGAAAAGAGTTTTTCAAAACACTAGCAATTGATGCTTATTTGTTATTTTTGTTTTTGAGACCGAACCAATGATGGTTGCCTACGTTCCCCTGTTTTTGAGACCGTAGTTCGACACTTTAGGTGAATTTGAGAAAAACAACGACAAAAGAAGTGCGACCCTGTTTTTTACCTGTACCATTGTTGGGAATGTATCCATTTGGGTATTACTCTTTTAGCACTTTAATTTTACTGAGGGGTGGTGTATGGGGAAGGAGAGTTGACTTGTGCTCTTCCTCAAACGAAGTATCTGCGGAGCTTGCTTTCGTTCACGGGGTTAACGAAAGGGTTCCCGTCCAAATCTGCTAACTTCATGGCTCCTCCGGAGAAGATTCTTTGTACCACGAACGGTCCTATCCAGGTAGGCTCCCACTTTCCGAGGGGATTGGTCTGCGTAGGAGGCTTTTCCTTTAGCACCAAGTCGCCTTCTCTGATGTCTCGGATCTTGACTTTCTTATCAAATGCTCGGGCCATTCTACTTTGGTAGGCTCGAGTGTGTTCCATGGCTTTCAATCTGCGCTCATCGAGTAGAGCAAGTTCATCGTGACGGCTCTGTAGCCATTCGACTTCATTGATCCCATTTTTCAAGAGGACTTGGAGGGATGAAATTTCCAATTCCACTGGTAACATTGCTTCCATTCCGTAGGTAAGTGTGAACGGAGTCTCCCCTGTGGCGATTCTGACTGATGTTCTGTATCCCCAGAGGGCTAGTTGTAGCTTTTCGGGCCAGTCCCAACCTCTAGTGGTCATCTTTCTGATTATCATTGCGAGAGTCTTGTTTGCTGCCTCTACTGTACCATTGGTCTGTGGTCTGTAGGGAGAAGACTTGTGGCGTGTAACTCTGAATTTAGTCAGCAGTTGGTCACAATCTCCTTCAAAGTGGGTCCCATTGTCAAATATGATCTCGTTGGGCACTCCGTATCGGCACATGATGTTCTCTTTGATGAACTTGGCCACCTTCTTAGAATTCAGTACCTTGTACGATCTGGCTTCTACCCATTTGGTGAAGTAGTCGACTGTGTCTAATATGAACTTATGACCATTGCTCCCTAGTGGAGTGATTTTGCCGATGACGTCGATTCCCAATGTGGCAAAATGCCATAGCATAGTCATGCAATAGAGTTCGTGAGGAGGGATGTGATTGATGTTGGAGAACCGTTGACATTTGTCGCAGCTTCGGACAAACTGGATGCAGTCTGTTTCCAGTGATACCTAATAGTATCCCATACGGAGGATGATCTGTGTCAATGCTCTGCGTTCATGTGCGGACCGCAGGTTCCGTTGTGAACTTCGTTCATTAGCTCACTGGCTTTTTCTTTATTTACACACCGAAGGAGTGGCCCTTGGTGGCGCTTCTTGTACAACATACCCCCCAGAATGACGAAATGGGATGCCAGGAATTTTAATGCCATCATGTTTTTTGGCTTTGATCCCTTCTTTGTATTTTCCATCTTCACTTGTGAAGGAAGCTTCTCCGTTTTTGAGGTACTGGTAGATTTGATTGTACCAGGGTTCGTCGATTGTTTCATTTTTTATTTCAATCTCACAGCAATAAGCGGGTGTCTCCCGTCTGCCTATTCTGAGGGGTTTTACTGATTTCCCCTCGGGAATTTCGACAAGAGAGGCGAGGGTAGCCAGGGCATCTGCGAAGCGGTTCCTGTCTCTTGGCAAATAATGAAAAGAGATGTCCTTGAACTGAGCAATGAGCTCCTCCATGTACGTGTGGTACTTCTGGAGGCCAGAATCTACCATCTTCCATTTGTTGGACACTTGATTGATGATCAATGGTGAGTCTCCGTACACTTCCAGTTCTGAGATGTTGCGCTCGAGGACGTCTTCTAGACCGGCTGCGCAGGTTTCATATTCTGCGGGAGTGTGCTCGTCCTTGGGATCGACAAGGAGCATTCCAATACCATTCCCCTTCTTTTTGGCTGCCCCATCGAAGAAGAGTTGCTAGCGGTTTGCGCTGTCGAGTGAAAAGATTTCGTCGTCTGGAAACTGCGGATGAGGACCCTTAGGTTCACTATTTGGGAAGTCTAATAGCTGATCTGCCATTACTCTGCCCTTTGTTGATTTTCCGATCATGTACTTTATGTCGAATTCAGCCAGGAAAAATGACCCCTTGGCTAGTCTCATTGACAGGGATGGCTTGTCAAAGAGATATCAGACTGGGTCCATTTTGGAGACCAGAGCACCGAATGTGATTGCATGTAATGTTTCGCTTCCCGACTACCCATACCAAGGCGGTACAAGTTTTCTCTAATGCCGAGAAGCCGAGTTCACTTCCTTGAAGCTTTCGGCCACGAAGTAGATTGCATGCTCATCTTTGGAATCTTTCTCGTTTCTTGTGCCAGCATTGCTCCGATTGACAGGATGGCTTGTCAAAGAGATATCAGGCACAGAATTGGGGGATTCACCAAGTATGTCTTGATTTTCTCGAAAGCTATCTGGCACTCGGAGTCCCATTTGATGTCGGCATTCTTCTTCATCAGTTTGAACATTGGCTCGCAGAGAGATGTCAACTGGTTGATGAAGCGACTTATGTACTGAAGTCTTCCCATAAAACTTTTCACTTCTGTCAGGGTCTGAGGCGGCATCATGTCGATGATGGCCTTGATTTTCTTGGGATCGGCTTCGATACCTCTTTCTGTAACCATGTACCCCAGTACTTTGCCTCGCTTGACGCCGAAGGTGCACTTCACAGGGTTCAATCTCATGGAGTGCTTTCTGAGTCTGTTGAAGAACTTTCTCAGATCTGTCATGTGTTGCATGTCTGATCCTCTGGAGTGGACGATCATGTCGTCGACATATACTTCGATTTCTTTGTGGATCATGTCATGGAAGAGGGTTGTTGCAGCCCGCTGGTAAGTAGCCCCAGCATTCTTCAGACCGAACGACATGACCGTGTAACACTATGTCCCCCACGGAGTGGTGAAAGCAGTCTTGGCTTGATCCTCCTCGGATATTATGATTTGGTTGTATCCGGCGAACCCATCCACGAAGGATTTCACCTCAAAATTTGCCATGATGTCGACTAGAATGTCGATGTTAGGCAGTGGGAAATCATCTTTAGGGATGGCCTTGTTGAGATTCCAGAAATCCACACAGCATCTGACCTTTCCATTGGCCTTGCGTCACAATGTTGGAGAGCCAGGTCGGGTACTCAATCAATCTAATGAAACCAATTCGGAGCATTTTCTCAATCTCTTCTTTCACTTGCAAGGACCACTCTGGCTTGATCTTGTGCAACTTCTGTTTGACAGGCTTGGATTCTGGATCCAGGGGAATTCTGTGCTCCACGATCGAGGGATCGAGTCCTGGCATGTCCTGGTATGACCAGGCGAACACGTCAACATACTCCCTGAGGAGGCTTATCAGCGCTTCTTTTTCTCTTTAGGCTCTTGCACTGACCCCAGGTTCACTTTGGTCATAACCTCTTTGGCAGCTTGGGCCCGATTGTCCTCTCGGTCTACTACACGCTTGAGAACTTCTTTAATGTATTGTTCATTTAATGTGTCTGCTTCTTTATCAAGTGATTCGTTATTAACGTCTTTTAAGTTGTTTGTTAACTTATCAGTTGTTAAAGTGGCAATGAGGGGATACTTCGAAAGGTCTGACTTTTCATTAAACGAGAACGGAAATACATGGTTGGCTATATTATCATAGTCATTCGGCGTAAGGCCGTTGGACGACTCAGAGGACTGGACTTTAACAAGGATTGACTCAGAGGGTCTGAGACCGGGTTTAGGGAGATGTGGGTGCGGGCCCAGCTTGTCTTCCATTTCGCCTCGACTTGCCCTCGTCCGGTGAAAGTTACCTAGTTCTTCGATGGCATTGCGGATGCTTGATGAGGGTTCGAGGGTCGAGAGGCTTGGCTTCGCTGTCCCACCCACGGCGATCATGTTGTTTCTGAGCCCAGGTCAATCAAGTTTGCCACCTCCATGACTTCTTCAAAAAGACTCTGTAGAGCTGGTCCACTGAGAGCGTCTTCTATGAATTTTGGTTCCTTCTGCCTTGGAGTTACTGTCTCGAATATGGCCTCGGCGGCTGACCCGAACAGTCTGTTTCCCATGAAAAGTGTCTTGATATGCTCTTCTATGTCTGGGATTCCCTTGAATATGTACTCGTGCTGGACTGTGGTGGCAATTGGTCCAGGTAGAGTTGTGATGTCGAGGAACGCTCCCCTTATCGGATTATCCTTGAGTCCTCTGAAACGCTTGAGGTCCCGTGCTAGCTTTTCCATCCTTTCTGTAGTCTATGTGCTGGCTATCCCTGCTTCTTTCTCATCTTCATCGGTTCACTGCCGGTCCCTCGCCCGTCGGCTTTTGGCTTGCCGATCCCCTCGGCTGTCGGTCCCCTCTTCGGTCCTCTCGTTCGCGGTTCCCTTGTCGGTCTCCTCAGTTCTGCTGCCGGTTCCCTTAGTGAAGTAATGAGCGAGGTCGAAACTGTAAGGTCGGAGGTTGGGTGTGCCGTTGGAGGTTCCCCTTTTGCGGGCTACTGCCTTGGTACGGGCGAGCCTTTTGTTATCCCTGATGTCAGCTGGTGTTGGCACATAACCGAGCCCCTGGACCATGGTGTGGTCCTTGACTTCGATGACTTGGTGTTGGCCTTGTAACCTTTTACCGAGCCCCAGTCCTGGGATGAAGTTCATGAGTTTCATCATCTTCATGGCGGGAGGAATCTTGTCTTGAAATAGTGGAAGGTCCACGTTGCATATTTAGATCTTGGAGGTCTCCAGAGTGAATCCAGTTAATGCCATGTCGTCATTATGCTTGATTTCTAGCACTGGAATGTCGTTGGTGCTGGTCCCCTCGGTGGTGACGCTGTCGCCGTGGACTGTGGTTAGCTCGTTGCCTTGCATGAACTTGATGCACTGGTGAAGGGTGAATGCCACGCCATTTATCTGATGCAGCTGTGGTCGCCCAGATGGCCGTGTGAAAGTGATTGGAATGTCCAACACTTGGAATTCGGTGGGGATCATCCGCTTGCCGAACCGGATATTTAGAGTAGCAACCCCGAGAACCGTACGGGAAGTAGAGTCATAGGCCTCGACAAAGGTGGACCAGAAGGCTTCAGATCTCGTGGGCTTGATGTCAAGCAGGTCCATCATCTTGGCGGGCAAGACATTCATCCGGAACCTCCGTCTACCAACACACGGGGAAAGCGACGCTCGTCCAGCTGGACTGTGATGTAGAGTGGTTCATTGTGTTCAGCCCCAAATTTTGGCAGGTCCAAATCTGTGAAGGTGATAATGTTGCCGTAGTGGATGTTTCCGATCATCTGAATGACTTCGTCTGGGGTTGCGTCCACGGGGACCATGGTACGGGCCAGACTTTCCTCTAGCTTGAGCTTGTGAGGATATGAGGATGTGAGCAGGGACCAAAGGGAAATGTTGGCCTGGGTCTGCTTGAGCTGAGTGAGGATCGGGTCCTCTTTCACGGAACTTGTGTCTTCGGGCAGGCCGAGTTGCGGTTCTGGCTCCGTCGACTTTTTGGTGGCCTTAGGTGGTAATGCATGGATTTGACCCGATCGGGTCAGGACGCTGACATCACGCTTGGTTCCTTCTGAACAGGTCGCTCTGAGCTGAGCCATAGTCAGAGGAGGATTCCTCGTAGCATAGGGCCATATGTCTTCCCTTAATTCATTGATTGTAGATGTGTTCCCGGGAGCTTCGGCAGCCTTCCTGATTACGTCCCGGGATGCGGCTTAGGTGCCTCCGTGGGAGGTAGTTTATGGATTGCCGCACTGCTCGAACGTCGCCGCGCAAATGCTGGCTGAACTGAACTATGCGTTGCTGACCCTCCGGGGGAGTTTAGAGAGTTCTTGGTTCAAGTGAACTGTCTCCTTGATCTCTTCATGGTATACCGCACTCCTTTCCTTCTTGTTGAGCATGCTCAGGGCATTCTGGAGTTGGGCTTGGCGATATTCATGGTTTGCTAATTTTCCTCCACTCTTAGCCCAGATCAACTTTCTTGCAGCAGAGCCTGCGTCGAGAGTTAGCGCCTGCGTTTCTTCCCATGTGAGAATAGCCAGTGCTTCTTTGAACTGCGTGCGGCAGTCTAGATAAACCTCCATCGGGGAGAGCTTTCCTTTCTTCTTTATCTGGGTGGCGGGTATGTCGGAAGGTGAGTACACGGCTTCCCGAACATCTGCCCATGTAACTGGTTGCTGTCCCAGTTGATCGTTTCTGTAAACGAATGCCGTAGTCTGTGGAATCTCCCAGAGTAGTTGTTGGAGATGTATTTCCATCTTTCATTTCTTTTTGAATAGACATTCCTCCCTAAGTTGGCCATTTAGTTTGAGGGCGGAAATGATCCGTCCCCATCCTCCTAAGACCCTTGGGATTTCGGTTTTGTTGACTTCATGTCCGGCTTGGAAGAGAATAGTTTCATCGTCTTCGTCGTCGCTTTCATAGAGAACTTGCTTTCCTCGGGGAGGTAAGCGCTGATACTCGTCCTGCTGTGTCATTCCATCTCCTAGGTTGTAGGGACCGTTGACCATCCTCCCTTGGCAGAGGGGGTTGGATGAGAACAGACGGTAGTCCAGGAAGTTGCCGTGAGCAAAACCTTTGAGGTCGAACTGGTCTACAGTGGCCTCACAGCTTTGCAATGCAGGCGCTTTATGACACTTTAAGGGCTTGGTCCCTGTGGGTCTTTTGAGCTTGGTTTTCGTCCCAGAGACGGTTCTCTTGAGTGGCTAGTTCCATGAGGGATTTCCTTGCGAGAGCTAAACAGTCTCCGTAGGTGCGCGCCGTCTGACTAGTGTTTAGAACTGTGATCACATCCAAATCTCCGAATGGCAGAAATACTTGGATTATGTTGACGACGGAAGTCAGGCTGGGACATTCCATGCGGCCCTCCTTGATTTCGGTTACCAAGAAGTTCGCCCATATATGCTTGATTGAACCCACGGGGGTGTTGAATTCTTTGATGTTGATAGTCTCGTGATCTCGCTGGAACGCTAAGTCTATCAAAGCTAGCAGTTTGAGCATGTTGATGCTGAGGTGGTCATTCCTTTCGTCGGAAGCTGGATATGTCTTGCGGGGAAGACCTTTACAGATGTTTTCAGGGTGGTTGTTGGAAGCGTTCCCGAGGTTGATCAGATTTGTAGCAGGGTAAGGAACTTTGTCTCCTTTGCTGTTGCCCTTGGCCTTGGCGGCGCTTGTGGCCGTAAGCTTGACTGACGGCACGGGCCGATTGCCACTGGGGCTGGTAGTCGGAAGTGATGATGAGCTCAGAGCTCGATTGGCCAGGGCCTCGTTTACCATGAGCAGGCAGTCGTCGAGGGTAAATTTAGCATTGCAAAATCTGATAATAAGGACCGGATCTTTAGTATCATCATGATATCTGGAATAGATGATGTTGACGAAGTCGTCGTCAGTCACTTGGTCAGAGGGGCTCTTTGTCGTGTCAACCAGTTGTTTCCATTCGCCGGACAACCGCCTGTATGGGATGTTGAGCTTGACAATTTCCATGGTGTTGGAGCCCTTGTCGTAGGTGACATCATCGAATCGGTGCCATCTCGAAACCGAGCATGTGAATGTAGGGATGCGCCCGCGGATCCGCGTCCTCGACTCCGGAGAGTCCTCGATTTGTCACCATCTCGACGGCCAACCTGCACGTAAGGATGCACCGCGTCCCCGCCGCGCCGATGGAGCCGCTAGGAAAACATCATGCCCTTTCGCCGGAGAAGAGAGGTTCAATGGCAATTCCTCGTGCAGGACATTCCATACGACTGCCATACATTCATCACGAGTGTGACGATGCCTGTTGACCTTTATCACGAAGATTTCCTCGCCTGGTGGGGCCAAAGAGTAGGATTGAAGGATGCTGACAAATCTCCGATCGGAGACAGGGGTTTATGTGCCCGCAAAGATGGCGATGCTCGCTGTTTCTTTCGATGCGCCTCCAAATGTTGGAAACGGCATTGAATCTTGATGTATCGGGATACGCTTCGAGTGCACTTTGCTCGAGGACGTTGACATAGTTAGCATCTCCCGGACTACGAGGGATTCTCGAATGAGATTTGCCCCAATAGTCCCTTGATCGATTTGAAGGAGGTAGCCGGTGCACAGGCCGCGGCACGCTTGGGCCGTTGTCTCGACTTCGTTTCTATGAGGAAACCGTCCCTCGATGACTTCAAGATCTCCCTCGTAGGTTAATGAACTTGACGCATTGATGGAGAATGGAAGCTATGGCTTTCATGTAGTGTAGCCAAGGCGTCCGAACAGCCGTGAATTCGGACGAATGTCCATCACGTGGAATTTTGTTGGCACCATTTGGGTTTCGAACCGTAGCTCCCAGAGTCACGCGTCCCGGGATGGGACGAGACGTGCTTTGTCGTAGGCCTTGATAGTCCGGGTAGATGGAATCATGTGGCTTTCGTTGATGCGTAGGGCTTGCATCATGCCGAGAGGAAGGACGTTAACGGCTGATTCGCTTGTCTACCAATACTCCAGGGAGTGATATGGTGTTGAGCTTGAGAGTGATGTACTGAGCTTCATTATGCCCCCGAGGCATCTCTCGGTAGGTCTTCGTCACGAAAGTGATCATACTTGCCATACGATCGGGAATCGTAGATCTGCTCTATCCGGGAAGGAGAGTCATCAAGCCATCCGTTTCCTATCTTCCTCTTGCGAGAAAGCCTTTAGTGGTGCCTCGGGATTGTGTTGAGGCTGTTTGTGGCGGTTGCCGCCCTTGGTTAGTACGTTGATTGAGTGCGAGTGCCAAGCTGACTTTGACTTTCCTTTGCCGGCCCGTGCCCCACGAAGAAGGCTGAGCAAGAAATTGAACCTTAGGCTGATCTACGCGGGGGTTAGGCTTCTGGCTGGCAGTGAGATTGTCAAGATCTGAGGTATT